>CAHIKZ030005385.1:180000-232500 GCA_903632075.3 Acanthosepion pharaonis | reverse complement strand
CTCTTCTATCGTTCTTTTTCTTCTTTTTTTTTTCACCTCCGGTTGTATTTTTTTTCCGCTTTTTTAAGCGAAACTTTTTTTTTACTGCGTTTCATGTGCATCTCTTCTTTGTCAACGACCCTCTCTTCATATGCGGTTCGCATTTTTTTGTTGTATTCCCACCACACGTCGTTGCTTTCATAGTTTTTTCTTTCTTTTATTTTTTATGCCCGCCTTTTAACTGAATGAGAACAAACTTATCAGCCACAATAATAGTAGTTGCGATAAGTCGTCTGCTTCAGATAAATACCTCAAATCCAGGAAAGCAACCATGTTTATTGTTTACCAATGCAATCGAAAAGCCTAGTTTGCCACAGGGAATTAGCATAGATTGCACACAGTGAGAATCGAACTTACCACGTATAATTTGAACAAGTGTTGCTTGCTAATCTCACTATGTTTAGCCGCTCACAAACGAAAAGCACCCAGTGGGAGCTGAAATCATAAATTAGTTTGCAAACTACCAGTCTACGGAGATAATATCATCTTATTTTTCTATTTATTTTTTTACTGATGCTGAAATCCATTTGTTCAAAAAGAATAACAAGTATCATTCTGTCGGATTTTAAAACATATATATATATATAATTATTTTTAACTCCGGATTATTTACCTAATGTGTTCTTTCCTGTTTTCCACACACACACACACACACACACACACACACACACACATATATATATATATATATATTCAAACCAAACTGAACATTTTAGGAGTAGTTTTGTTGGTGGTGAGGTTATATATTTTTACGATTTACATATTATACATATATATATATATATATATATATATATATATATATATATATATATATATATATATATATATATATATACATGTGTGTGTGTGTGTTTGCATTTCATTAGTTAATCATGCTTCCTGTTTAAAGAATGCAGAAGTAAAAATACCAGAATTTCTTTCTTTTTTTTCTCCATATCTCATTCTCTGATGAACCTTTGAAAAAAAAATGTTACATTTTCTATTTATTCTATTTCTTATTATTCTGTTGGATTCCGATCCATGTTTTTTCTATATTAGATCCAAACTATATATATATATATATATATATATATATATATAGAGAGAGAGAGAGAGAGAGAGTTTGGTACAAGGTATATTTATCATTAAAATATCAAATTTAGCTCTTCTTATTTATCGAGCACTGTTTTATTAGAACCGGGATATATATATATATATATATATATATATATATATATATATATGTGTGTGTGTGTGTGTGTGTGTGTGTGTGTGTGTGTGTGTGTGAGCGAGTCTTTAAATTATTAATCACGACAAAGATCTTAAATTAGACAAATGGAAACGGTTCATGAAAATAGATTTGATTGAGAATAAATTTCATTATGGAATGCACCATTCAAGGCTTCATCAGATCCCAAAACGAAAGAATGAAGTGTGTGTATGCGCATTTCTGTGTATGCTTTCATATATATATATATATATATATATATGTTGAATATTTTTTTTAATATACTAATTGCATGGAATTTATATTTAAGGACTGACTATAAGAATTTGTATACATCCTATATTGCATATAAAATTTTATATCATTTTATTTTTCGACAGCACGGCAAGGTGAATAAATAATGATTTAATATTAAAGTCATGTACAACGAAACGGTATGGGGTACCTACAGAGGATTAAACCCATGTATAGCCAAACATAGAGAAATCTTAACATAGTCTGGTAAAAGGCTACAAGTATAGAGTACACAGCGAACATTGGAACACACGTAGTCATAATCTTCTAACGCGATAATCATTGTTCTACATCAAATCATACAATAATGTATTAATGTTTTCACTAACAAAACAATTATGTTATGCAAGCTTTTGTTAGGGTTGAAAATGAGTTCAGTTTTTTACATAACGAAACAATTTAAAAAAAAAAAAATTTTGTTTTCGTTTTTTTGTGGGGAGGGGCTTTTTATTCGCCGAGGGAAGATTTGTTATCACAAAGAGTGAAATTCGAAAGTTGGTAAAAGATGAAGGAAAATAGAATATAATTCTTCACTTTTGTCTCGAATTTACCGATGAGTTGTTAATATTCAATATTTTCTCCTTTTTTTTTTTTTAGTTAGAAATTCACCAGAATTTTTTTTTCATCAGAAATTTAAATATGTCTGTTTTTATTGGTCTTATAAAATTCTGTACTTCTAATATATGATCAGGAATTGGTAAGGAATAAACGGAATACAGTTCTCTATAATAGGCATCCGTTTATCTCGAGAGATAAAGGTTTGGTCAAAATTCAGTCCTTTCGTGGTGAGAGTGGAGTGTCCACTGGTGCTGCTCAGATTACATGACACCGTCCATCCTCTCGACCCAACCAACAAAAACCAAGGGAATACAAAAGATTTTATTCCCGATCTCTTTAAAAGCCAGCAAATGGTATATCTATCTATCTATCTATCTATCTATCTCTCTCTCTCTCTCTCTCTCTCTCTATATATATATATATATATATATATATATATATATATATTAATAATAATAAATATATATATATATATATATATATATAAAAAATTAATAATAATAAAATATATATTAATAATAATAAAATTATTGGTAACCCGTATGGAATTTTCAAGAGGATATGTCAAAAAACAGAGCAAAATGATTACATAATGACAAACAAACACTGAAAAAAGGTAATATTTTATTTCATTGAAACTCATAAAACATGGCTTCAAATTCTCAGACCTGGAAACCAATATATATATATATATGTATGTGTGTTTTTTCCTAATCCGTAGCGCAAGGCAATTTTAAAACTGTTTTAAATCAGCACCTGAAGGTTGCGTTGTACTTGAAACTCAGAGTTGTGCTACCGATGAGAAAAAATGTGTATTCATTATTAACATATAATTTATAGTTCTGGTATTTGATATTGAGCGCTATTTTATTAACACCAGCACTCAAAGACAAAAGAGATAATTCCATACAGATAATTTATTAAAAGTTTAATTATATATAAAAATTTTCTTTACTAGTTATTTAATTGCTATAAGTGCTGTTCAAAATATCCTCCTTTTTTTTCAAAACCCATTTCAATTCTTTGCCTACCTGATTCATTGACACGTCGGAGATTTTCCTTTGTTATTTTACTGCATTCATTTTTCATTCTTTCTTTAAGTTCCTTAATATTTCTTGAGCTCGTTTGATAAACAACTGATTCTAAATGGAACCACAGAAAAAAAATCCAAAGCTGTGAGTTCTGGTGACCTCAGTGAACATTCCGCAGGACCTATTCGACCTATCCATTAGCCCCTGTGGTGCTCGACGTTTGCCTCACGCTAGTGTTAATTTGTAAGGCTATTTTTGAAGCCAAAATTGCTGGGTTTTCTGATAAAGGCATATATATATATATATATATATATATATATATATAGATAGATATATAGATAGATAGATAGATAGATAGAAAGATAGATAGATGATAAAAGTGAGACAGGGTAAAGTGTTAGACGCAAGGCGTCAGGCCATGATTGCATAGCATGAAACAATCGTCAGGCCATCATGATTGACTTTAATGTTCAACTTTATATACTTACGCTCTATCTCTGATATTGAGCACTTTATCCCATAAATATAGCACACCTTAAAAGTATATATATATATATATACACTCACACGCGAGCGCACACACACACACACACACATATATATATATATTTAAAGATATTTTTGTAGGTACAAAATTTAATGATCGAAATAAAAGTATAAAATTTAATATTACAAGACATATTAAAACAATATTAAATAATAAAAAAAAAAAAAAAAAAAAAACTCAACAACAAGGGGGTGGGAAGCAACCGGTTTCATATCATCAGGCTTCAACGGAGATTCAATATTAAAACAGAGAAATGTACAATAAGAATAGGTGCGAAAAAAGAAAAAAAAAAAAATTACGCATATATATATATATATATATATATATATATATATATATTTTGTATATATGCAAGAAGGAACAGAGGCAGATGACGGCGAGTCCCAGCAAACACTCACGTTGTTTGCACAAAGAAGGCTTGCGGGATCCGATGTAAAGTGCCTCCAGAACCTTCAGATGAAATACAGAGGTGACCAGGCCAACACGGTGAACCAGTCGACACTAAATTTGGCGGCACAATCTCTGCAATATTAAATTTTATACTTTTATTTCGATCATATATATATATATATATATATATATATATATATATATATATATATATATATATATATATATTATCATTTTAAAGGATACTGTTTAATAAATACATGTAGCGTATACTCACGTACGAGTATCCATTAAAATAACGTTTAAAATGGTAAATTCTGTCGGATTAATAACGTATATAGGCAGTTTATAAATCCCGTGTGCAATTTTAAATACTTTTGTAACTATAAATAATAGTATTAATCTGTAAAATAGATAAGAAAAAATAATTTAATTATTTTGGGATTTGTTAATTTTCAACACTTCCGCCATCCTTATTTCTAGAAAGGGTAATAAGATTTAACTTTCTTTAGCTGATTTACAATATTTAAAATGGCACTAAACTTTCTAAAACCTCATCACTTAGCATCCCGTATCGTTTATAACTTGAGATTCATAATAAGAATAAAGAATATTTTTTAGCATTCTTAAATTTAAAAACGATGTTTTTACTTCTATTTCTAAATATATTTTGCAAAATAAAAACTTTAGATTTACCCTCATAAAGTTCATCACGGGACGAAACGTGATGGTAAAAGAAAAAGTTTTCTTTTTTTTTTATTCGTATATATATATATATATATATATATATATATATATATATATATATATACATATATATATATATGTGTGTGTGTGTGTGTGTGTGTGTGTGTGTGTATTTATTAGGTATGTACATGTATGTGCGTGTTACTAAGTGCCCTGTTAAAAATAACGGTATTATATCATTTTACAGTTACATTATTGACATTTTTGCTATAAATAATCTAGGATTTATATATTTACAATTAACCCTGTTGTCTCATGTAAAAAAAAATTCTGCTTTTGAAACGATTAGAATAAAAATATCCAAAGAAAACTAAACCAAAATGAAAAAAATATAAAACAATATATCAGTAGCCTGATCTCCCCTACATTCTAATGAGATTGTAATGATAAAAAATATATATATGATGGCTAATTTTCGTCGAGTTATCATAACAACGGAATATCTCATTACTTTTTTTTTTTAAATGTATTACACAAACGGAATTTTATTTTGGATTTTCTTATTCATTTCTTTATCTTTCTTTTTTGCAATGACTAAATAAATATTAAATTGACGCCTGGTGTAATAGTCTACCAGTTGAACTGGTACATAATTCATAGTGAGTTCGATCCTCACTTGGTACTCTATACTTGTACCAAAACTTAGCAAATAAGCACTAAATAAATATTAAGAGTAGACGTATCCTATCCTGCCTCTACGCTATAGTGTAATCGACGAGTCGGGTTCAAATTCCGGGCTAGAGACCGGTATATTCCCTCACCTACACCTCTTAGTAAAGACATGTATCTGTCTCTTCTCCCTCTCAGCTGTGAGTTAAATAGTTGACTAGACTGGCTTCTTTAACTTAGAGTAGCAACCAGTCTAAGTGAAAGAAAATCCCTGAATTCCAAGTTGGAAAACACTCCACTATCTTTTCCTTAGTTCACAGATAATAAAGAAAAGGAAGCTGTGGAGAGTCATGATTGCCTACATCATAAAAGGAGAAGGAAATTTCTGAAATCGAACCCATGAATAAGCCAACAGTAAACAACACGACTATATTTCCTAAAAAGTTATGGCAATTAACAGAATAAAGAAAAGGAAGCTGTGGAGAGTCATGATCGAGTAAGCACTGAAGGGACATTTCATTGAAACAAAAGAACAAATAAACAGCGCTAGAATTGAGATATTTAAATTCTTATTTGGTTTATTGAATTAATTCCTGAAGCTGCATTTGTTCTGAGGACATCGGGCAATGTTTCAGTTTCGTGTCCGAAAAAAAGGGTCAAAAGGACGGTTATTCCCTTGACATCACTATTACTGTATACACTTTTGACTCCCTCGGCAAGGTTTATTTACAAGATTATAGAAATATTTGAACCAAGTACAATACAATCTTTATTATTTACCTTTTATAAAAATTTATTATTTCATATTTTATAAAGAAATAAATTTGAAAAAAAATCTTTTTATTCAAAAATTTATAAAAGAATTAATAAATTATAAAAATACGTAAACCAACTACAATGCAATATTTGCTATTTACCATTATTTACCAGTATGAAAACATTTTTTTTTATTTAACCTAATAGATAAATAGTGTTTAACATCTTTGTTGACAGTTCTCAAGACTAAAGATAATATATAAATCCGTTTTCATATTTTGGAGTTTTATTAAATTTCTACTCATCGATTTTTAAAAACAATAAGCATTGGCAAAGGAAGAAAAAGTGAATGTAGCAAAAACGGCCTCAAGGGAATAAATGTATGAGACACCGTTTTTTTTTGGGGGGGGACACGAAGATTAAACATTGCCGTATATCGTTTCAGCCCATCCATTCTACAACCTTCTTCATTGCGGCACGGAAAGACCTGGGTGTCTTTTCCACAAAGATAGGCAACGAAAAGAAAATAAGTTCTGCTAAATACAGATATGGACTCGATTCCACAATTTGTACACAGAACGGATTCCAGATATCGAAAAACTGTTTCGATAACGATTCTTTACAAAGTTATGCACTCATAAATTTAACCTGTGCCCTTAACTAAAAATTCTCTTCGTAAAGGCATGAATTTGTTTCTTCTCCCCCTAAGTTATGGGTTAAATAGTTGAGTAGACTGGATTCTTTAAAAATTTATAAAAAGAATTAACAAATTTGGTAAAAAACTGTAAAAGCTGCTGTTAATCGTCTTGAAGTTAATAGGGAGAGCTCGATCGTACTAGGAATCTCTTTAATTTAGACCTTGTGCCATACTAAGTTCATCAAATGCTATAATAATAATAATAATAATAATAATAATAATAATAAATAGTAGAACTCATGTAGAACCACTCACACACACCTCCAATCCCTCTCTGTGTCACACTCTCTTTCTGTCTATGTCCTCTCTCTCTCTCTCTCTCTCTTCTTTGTTTTACTCTCTATGCCTCACTCTCTTTCTGTTTCCTTCTTGGAAATTCATATAGTAATAGGATTAGTGTAACACACACTATATATAAGTAGGTACAAGTGTATTTATATATAGATAATAAGTTTTAAAAAATCATCCTTTATTCATAATTCTTTCATTAATTTTATCAGCGTTTGTTTAAAAAAATAATATGCAAATCACAGACAAAATGTAAGGTCCATGTTTCAGACTAGGGATGATGGTGCTGCTTTTCACATAACACACACACACACACACACACACACACACACACACACACACACACACACACTGGCCATGATTAACTGACAAAGTATTAGTGAATAAAATGTAATATTAAATAGTGAAAGACTTGAATCTTGTTTTATTAGCTCACCCACTTTATTGCAAATTTTGTTTTTTGCTTTTCTCATTTTTGTAAGTTTAAAGAGAATAAAACTTTTTCACTGTCTTTTTTTTTTACTCTGGTGTTATCTCAGTTTAAGATTTTTTTTTTATGTATTTTTCTTCATATCAAATATCTAATAAATTGTCCATATAAAATAGTACATTTATTAGAAAATATATTCAGTTTAAATATGGAAGCAGTCATAAAAATGAAAGGGCACTACTCCCTACCCTTCATTACTTAGAAGTTAGTCTTCATGTCACAAATGTCCATTTCAATTTCATTCACATTGTCTGTGTATATATGTATGTATGCATATATGCATGTTTATTTTAATTCAACAAGCAGAACCCATGTAAATTAGGCAGATTTACTAATGAATTTCTTAATGCTGCATTGTGTACTTTTTAGCCTATGACCATTAGCAAATAGTTATAAGAAAAGTGACATAGACGATCTTAAAAATACTGAGATGTCCTCAACAGGTCGTTAGGCCATGAAACATAATTTAACGTTAAACCTTCACTACAAACATCTGTCTTTTATCTACTATAACCCCCGCCACCTCTTTGTCAGACTTTCTATTTATCTCTCTACCTTCTTTTTCTCAATTTCTATTTTACTCTCCATGCTCCTCTCTTTTTCTGTTTTCTCTCCCTCGTCGCTCAACACAGTTTGGGTTTAATATGATTTTTGATTAGAAGAACGTCATCTCTTTTTATTATGTTACAAAATGATTATAATTATGAGATTTTAATTTCAAATGGTCTGTTGCAAATGGGCGAATTTATCCTCTACAGATCGTTAGATCACGAAACATGTTTTAACTCCTCACTTCAAACATCTGCCTTTATCTAAAATGAACTCCACTCCAATGCCTGTCTGGATCACGCTCTCTTTTTGTATTTCTACGTCCCTCTTTCTTTCTCTTTGCTTCTCAGTATATACGATACCACATTGTATATAGGTAAAAGCGTATTAATATATAAATAATAATAATAATAATAATAATAATAATAATAATCTTACTGACATGGCAGACCCTGCAGATTTTAATATATCTTTGATCTTCAAAAAAATAAATAAATAAAAATACTATGAAAATACAAGGACTTTGATGTGAAAATTTCAAAAATTTGGCACATAGGGACATCAATATTTGCAGTTGTAGTTGGAGCCCTCGGATTAATTGGAAAAGGTTCCGATAGACTAATTGAAGGGATTCTTTGTACCCCATGCCTTAAAGAAATACAAAAAGTTGTCCTCACAAGTACAGCTCACACATTACGAGGAGCTTTACCTATGTAAAATGTGTGTGATCTCACTTGTTTTTTTAAGTCATTTTTGAACCCGAAAGAAAATGTGTATACAACAACAACAACAATAATAATAATAATAATAATAATAATAATAATTACCTGTAACAATCAATATCTGCACTGGAAAATATGCAAGCTTTAGGGGAAAGAAACTGCAAGAAACTGGTATGAATATCACCCAGGCCCGGTTACAAAGATAGAACCTGTAAGAATTTTATGGGACTTCACAATACACACAAACAGAACAATCAAGGATAATCGTTCAGGCATCATAATTAGAGACATCAAAGATAAAATGTGCCTTTTTATTGACATGGCAATCCCTGCAGATTGTAATGTATCTTTGAAGATCTTCACAAAAAAAAAAAAAAAAAAAAAAAAAAACTATCAAAATAAAAGGATCTTGAAGTGGTAATCTAAAAAATATGGCCCATGAAGACATCAATAATTCCAGTTGTAACTGGAGCACTCGGATTGATTGGAAAAGGTTCCGATAGACTCATTGAATGGATTCCCAGTAGTCAATTGTACTGACAAGTACAGCTCAAACATTACGAAAAGCTTTATGTAAACTGTCTGTGAATTTTTTTTAATAAAAATGGTCAGTGGAAAATGTCATGAACCCATTTCTGTTTGGAACCAGGAAGGATATATGTATACAATAGAAATCGAAGAAAACATTCTTAACATACGGGTTTTGTGTTGACAAATTAGGATGGGTTACAGTAAATAACTCTTTCAATGCCACAGATTTTATTATTAGCTGGCTGACCTTAACCAGCTGAGGGAAAGCGCAGGATTAGCGGGTAAGCATCATGGCTGGTTGTTGAGTGTAAATGAAGGATGAGGCAACCGTGGCAACTTAGGGGTCACATTTAGATACATGGGAACACCGTCAATAGGAGTTCATCTCAGCGGACTGGGTTACCCGGCCTGAAAGTATTTTTGGCTGGGTCCCAACTGCAAGATTACGAGCTGCTTTGATCAAAACCTGGCACCATGTGATGCATGTACCTGATATACCTTTATTAGACTGGGTGTCAGGATAAATATATTTGTACCCCAGCTTCGACTGGTTAGTATGCTGCTCACTCACTCACTCACTCACTCACTCATTCGATATTAATAATAATAATAAAGTATGTTGGTAATGAATTCCAGCAAAAGTCACTACATCATTTATTTTGGGTTTTGTCGCCACATCTAATTTAAGAAGCAAATCTATTCGCTAAGAGTCATTATCATCCCAAAAGTTAATCTTCAAACTAACACACGTACACACAAACACGCGCGCGTGCGTGTATGCTCCCGGGAAATCAGGAGATTTTAAAAACAGCGGCTCCTACTGCTATTAACGCATTACTATTCAAAATTGAGTTCTCCGGGCCGCTGGCGTATTTCGTATAGAAAAAAAAAAACGTTAAAAATTTCCTTTTTCCCTGCGTCAATGGCCTAGGGGTAGAATATCTGACTGATATAAAATCGGTCGGGTCTAGCCATACTAAGGAGCAGTGAAACAGTCTGTCTATGGATGACACTATATATATATATATATATATATATATATATATATATATATATATATATATATAAAGTAGTCAATAATGGGTGTAGAGCGTAAGTAAATATAAAAAGTGCAGACTGAGGTCAAAACCTAGCGGCGACAGTCTGTCCCATCTTAAAAACGCAATCGTCAACCAAGACGAATGGATTTACATCAATATATATATATATATATATATATATATATATATATATATATATATATATATATATATATATTACCATAAAAAAGACAAAAATTATTTTATTACCACTCATGATGGTAATAAATAAAACTGAAAAAAACCGGCTACCTAACCGGTTTCGAAACTCGATCAACAGAGGGAGAACATCCTTACGCAATTTTATTCTTAATTATTGCTTGAACAATGCCCAATGGCTAGGTATTATTACAAAGAGTAGTAGTAATAAACCTAAGTTCATCACCTAATTTAATTTTAGAACAGATCATAAGAGCCCTATGGGTAAGGGTTTTAATTAATTTAATTAAAAGCCTTACCCATAGGTAAAATTTCTGAATTCAATAAGGTTAAACCTGCTATAGTACAAAGATGTCCTGTGTACCTTCGCCTTCCTTGGTTGGGTAATATCAGTGATAGATATACTAAACAGGTATCTGTAGCAGTTCCACATTGTTACTTTGCTGCTAACACTCGTGTGGTTTTCTCTGTCAAGCATGTCCTTCCGTTCATGCAAAAGGACGTTCTCCCTCCACATCATAATAGTTATTTAATTTATTCCTTTAAATGTAGTTACGGTTTACTCTACATAGGAAAAACGACACAAAGGCTGGATGTCAGAATAAAGCAACCCGTTCCAACAAAAATCCTTAAGTACACGCCTTCAGACATTCTGACCAATACATACGGGTCTTCCATCGCAGAACACCTAATAAGTAGCCATAATTGTGCTACTTATTTCAGTGTGGACTCATTTACCATTCTTAGCAAGTCCAACTCGAATTACCACTTGAAAGTGTTGAAGACCATTTATAATTTATCATTGAATCCCTCTCCGTCTAAACAGAAGAACTTCGTACTGGGCCTCCAACTAATTTCCATCTAAGCAATAATTTTTTTTCAGTACATATTGTCCACCTTTTTTAGTGTTAATTCTATTTAATTTATTAACCTCGATTTAACTCCGTTGAGTGAGGTTCGAAACCAGTTAGCTAGCCCGTTTTTCAGTTTTATTTTTTATCTCTTATCATCATGGTAGCAATAAAATATTTTTTGTTTTTATAAGTCATAATGTTTTATTACCTCAATATATATATATATATATATATATATTTTGTACTATATATATATATATATATATATATATATATATATATATATATATATATATATATATATATATATATATATATATATATATTATACAACAGATCACCGAGAATGTGCTGAACAGTTTTCAGTGGTAACAAATTCCAAAATCTGACCATAATTTTTTTTCATCGTCGGGCCGAAAACTTTTCAATTCTATATTTTTTCGAATATTTTATTCTGTTTTCTATAATATTCACGGTCATTGATCTTTGTCTTCATCGCTTTTCGACCGATTCACTGTCCGGCCTTCTTCAGATTAAGTTTTATTCAGTCAAGTCACGAGAGTTTAAAAAAATTCAGTATCAAACTTCGATTAAGAAAGGCCTGAACGTTATAAAGAGAAGAAAAAAAGGCAACGAAGATGAGATTACCTCCCGAAATTCACTGATTATGCACAATCCTAGTAAGAGTCTGTTAGCACTTAAAAGTGAAGACAATGGCATTATTAATTAGTGTAGCAGAATTAGTAGTAAGTACTATGGCATGGTGTTGAGGCTTTCTAATTAAATGAATATGCGTGATGCTGGTAAAGAAAGCAAACGCAGTGGTCGTAATTGGCATGAAATAAACAAATTGTTACAAAATTATGTTATTGAATTGGGTGGGTGGTATAATTGGCGTAAAGGAAAAATAAATATTGGCGCGAAGAAGAAGAAGAAGAAGAAGAAGAAGAAGAAGAAGAAGAAGAAGTACAGCAAGAGGAGAGAGAAGAAAAATACAGCTGGAAGAGAGAGAAGAAGAAAAAATACAGCAGGATTATGGCGAAGAAGAATAAGAATAAGAGGAGGAAGAGGGGAAGGGAGAAGAAAACAGAAGAATTAAAGAGAGAAGTTGAAGGAAGACAGAGAAGAACGGGAAGAAGAAGAAGAAGAAGAAGAAGATTAGGAGGAGGAGGAGTAAGCTGAAAGAGGAGAGACAAATCGATTTGAAAGTATTAGTAGTAGTCGTAGAAGACGAAAAAGAGTAAAAACAAAAAAAGGAACAAAAAGAAAAAGAAAACCAAGGAAGAGAAAAGAGAAGAGATAATACTCTTTCTCTCTCTCCTCTTCTTGCAGACCTTTTCTCTCTGTGTCTTCAGGGCGTAAATGATCATTGCTCTCCACAGCTTTCTGTCAAGAATTTAACAAAGAAGAAGAAGATGTCTGATTGGCTAAAGGTGGAAATTGAAAAAAAGAAGTATTGAGGAAAACGAAAACAAGAAGATGCCATTATTAAATGATTGCACGAGGGAAGGTCTTATGTTGACCTCAGCTGCAGCCGTCGGAGGCAAGTGCAATGGAATCTTGTAAAAGAGGATTTATTACTTGCAAAATTCATAGACTGATGTATATCAGGAGCGCCATCATTCCGACCCGAGCATAATATTTGGTTAGAGAAGAAAGAGAAGCACCAGAAAGATACAGCTGATTTCGCCCTCCACCTTACTAACACACACATATATATATATATATATATATATATATATATATATATATATATATATATATATAGAGAGAGAGAGAGAGAGAGGGAGAGAGAGAGAGGAGGGGAGAAAGAGACGTGTTTGTATGGGCGGGAGTGTTGTACTGGACGCATGTGACTATTAGCGTGTTTATTTTCGTCAGGGGTGTCTGCTCGTTTGTTTACCCACCCAGCAAGTCACTTGCAGGGGGAATCAACAGAACGCTGAACTTATAAAACTCTTGGCGCATCTGTTCGCTTTTCTGTTGAAGCTACTGATGCAGATGCAACAACGTCGTCGACGGAAACATAGCAACTGCCAAACAAAGGCTTATCGCTCTCTCTCTCTCTCTCTCTCTCTCTCTCTCTCTCTCTCTCTCTATATATATATATATATATATATATATATATATATATATATATATACAAAAATGAGAACAAATGGAGTATAATTCCACTGTCCGTAATATTTAATTTAAAAGAGGGCTCAATACAGAGTAGAGCTAAATATTATTTATTTTAGGATATTAAAACAGAAACATGTTAAAAATCGCTACACAATTACAATTATGTTTCAACACTACAAATGTGTATCCTCGGGTGACGTTAAACTACTGCCGAGTGAACGATTATTTTAATTTCAAAAGCAGTATAACAGTCGCCAGTTAGTTAAATTATTTGCTTGATTTCGAAATCTCCAATTTGTAGCTTGCGACTTGGGCTCTCCTTCTTGCTAACGAAAATATATTCAGTCTTTTTACAATTGATAGTTAATCCTTTCTTCCCTCTTTCCTTTACTACCTTCTCTCTGAATCCCTGCAGTATTTTTTTCTGTTCGTACCACTAGGAAATAAAACAGTTTAACAAAGCAATGAGAGCATTCCTACTTGGGAGCGTAATGTAAGTCTCTTTGATAATGTTGTTGTCATGGAACCAACATATATATTCACGTTTTTGTCACAGATGCAATCTCCCAAAGAACATTCAAATTTATATCCATATGTGTTGGTCTTTTGCAAAACACTTGCTGACAGAGAAAAGTTATTGTTTATGATTAAGTTGGCTGTATCAAATTTAGTATTTGTATATTATTAATTTTTATTTTTTACTGGGATCAGTGGGGGACATATTAGATTTTTTTTATGATTTTTTCATCTTGTTTGCAGTTAGGGTGTATTTTATTGCGTTATAGTAGGTTGGTATGTTGTTGGGTTATTTGATCAAGTACTGTCTTTTGGGGGTGGGTATGCTAATATTTCTAATAGCTCGTCTAATTTGTCCATCATCAATGTAATTAGATAAGTCATTCTTAATGAGAGTTTAATGTTTTTCAATTCAGTGTAGAATTTTTTTTTTTTCGTGGAAGATTTAACTTTTGCACGGTTTATTAAATTTTGTATAATAGCCGTTTTGTACTAGTCAGTACATTCACATTTATAGTTGAGAGTGCACGTGTTTATGCTAGATAAATTTATATATGGGTAGGAAGTAAATGTATTATTATTCGTGTCTATTAATATATCAAGAAAAGGAATTTTATTGTTATTGTTAAGTTCTCATATGAATTTAAGAACGGGTTTTTTTTTAAGTATTTTGTACTTCCTGTGTAATTCATCTATGTTTTTAACTAAGATGAGAATATCATCTACATATCTTAGGTAGATGAGGTTTTTTTTTAGCGGTATTAAACATCTTATTTTTAAGGTTAGCCACGTACAGGTTATTAAATGTTGGTCCCAGAACTGAATCTATGGAAACGACATCGCGTTGGACGGAGATATTTTGATGTTCATAGTAAGGTACTTCAGTGGTACTAGTCAAAAGTAGTTTCTGTAATATGTTAGGTTTAAGTTTTAGTGGAGGCAGATATGGATTGGTGTAAATATTCTTTATAATTATATCAATCGTTTCTCTAATTGGTACATTATTAAATAAACTTTGAACATCAAGTGAGGCTATGGTTTCAATAATTAATTTTTATGTCTTTAAGATTTGCATTAGTTCATGAGCTGATCTTGAATGAAGATATGCCGCATATATATATATATGGGCAAACAGTGAACCCCCAAACAAAACAAAACACTATGAAAGTATAAAAATACATTTTTTATAATAAAATTAACAAAAATGCATATTTATAGCAAAATGACCAACAATATTTTTGATCTGTAGTCGAAGGCATGCAGTTGAGTTCAAAATATATTGAGTTCTTGCCATAAAATTGACATTTAGAATTGGGTATTAAATAACCCAAAAATTTTGATATATCGCTAAACAAGATCAACTGAATAACCAACATGAAAAAAAAAACCTCTTTCATGACATTGATCAATATAATATCCTAGAATTTCTTAAAGAAATCAAAATCTATTCCACAATAAAAGTTCAACAAAACTACAACATAAACCAAACATATCACTGCCTCTTGTAATTATGTCCACAAAAATATGTATATATCCAAAAGCTGAGTATCATCTACCATATGTTCGATTGCGAAAGCAAAATAACATATATTTTTATTACTTCAAAGCGCCCAAGAAAATTAAATTTTATCATTAAATGACCCATAATGATTTGATAGGCCCTTAAACAGAGTTTATTAAAATAAAATAAAAACGAAACAATAATCAAGTTTGTGTTTTAGAGCCCACTATTATTTGAATTTGATAGCAGACGCAACAAGAAAACTACAAAAACTCCGACCGACTCAGTGAAGGAAAGAAAGAAGAAAGAACAAAACATCAAATGCAAGAAGACAGGATGCATGGGTGTTAGTAAAAGAGGCGAATTGCAAATTGGAGTTACCAAAATCAAATAAGTGCAGAAACTGAAATATCTGGGAAGTGTTTTAACAGAGGACGGAAAGTGCGACATTGAATTCCGAAGGCGTATTGGGATAGCCTTCCAAAAGCTAAACAAAGTATTAAGAAATAAGAAAATATCGTTAGAAACAAGGAAAAGAGTACTAAACTGCTACGTGATATCTGTCACCCTGTATGGTAGTGATTCTGGGCGATCCCCTCAAAGAGAAAGAGGAAGACTTGCAGCAACGGAATTGTGACCAAAGGACACTGAGGATACTGTGGACAGAACATGTTATTAACGACGAAGTTTTGGAGGAAATGGAAACAAAAAGGAAACTAATAGTTGATGTTTTGGGGCATATAATGAGGAAGGACGGCTTAGAAAATCTGATACTCACGAGACAGATAGAGAGTATAATATACCTAATGAGTATGAGTAAATGGATAGCGGGACAGGGATTAGGAGAAGTAATAGAAAGACAACGTTTATTAAGAACTACAAGAAAGGAAGCTGTGGAAAGCCATAATCGCCTACGTCCTGAAGAGAAACGGTACATAAAGAAGTTTCAGCAATATCTTTTTTATTGTTCTCCTTACTAGAGCATTTACCATTATTCTTCTGTACTTTTTGTTACGTTTATCAACAAATAAAATATTTTAGACCAAAAATGAGTGATTGAACACCGAAGGAAATTTACACACAATTATTTTAAAAGAATGTTATATTTACTGTATCCATTGTCCACTGAAAGAAAAAGAAATGATTGTCAGAGATCAAGAATTAAAAAAATTCTTTCTTCTTCGGGTATTTGCCGTGTTCATTCAGGACGTTGGTAATCATTGCACTCCATAATTTCCTGTTCTTTGTAGATCTTATATATTTTGTCTTTTTGTCATCTCTCCCAAATCCTGCTCTGCCAACAATTTCCTCAGACTCACCAGATAATTTATTCATTGTTTTCCTGTCTCTCTTAACTTCAATCTGTCCTGTGAGCATCACATTTTCCAAGACCTCTTTCCTCCTATTGTGTCCTAGACATTTCAACTGTCTGTTTCGTTAGGAACAAATGCCAGTAAGCTAAAAAGAACTGCCTCAACGAAAAATGTGCAGAAATAGAAAGCAATCGTTACTGACAATAAAGGCCATCTATATATAATGCAAGTGTATTCATAATGAATTTACTATAGAAGTAATTTGAAAATTAGGAAGAATAGAATTGTCAGTTCTCAGGAACTAAGACAATGGATTGGTTTGATTTGAGTTTTACAACTTATCAACCCTTTAAGGGTTATTTAAAGCCGCAAAATATTTCTGCTTGTAGGAGGCTGCTTACAGTACCTAGTGTTTCCAAGCGGTCCCCCAACTAAGTACTGACCGAGCACGACGATGCTTGACTTCGGTAATCGAAACATCCGGTGTTTGGTATTAAGGCTATTATTGCTGAAAGAATCAGACGAATATATTAAGAATGTAAATATATTGCTAATTACTTTACTAGAGAAATGCATTAAAAACCAAGAATGGCATTGTCAGGAATTAAAACAAACATTGCTGACCAAATAATGTAGACTTTAAATGCATTGCTAATAATTTTGCTTTAGGGATGTATTGAAAATCAAGAAAAAGGTATAGTCAGGGGTCAGAAATTATGGTAGAGATACTGTGTGTCTTGTTATTTACGTGTTTCTGTTTAATTTAGCGAAAATTTTGAACTCTCATTGAGAAGCAGACTTATAAAGAAGCAATAATCCAAAGGACATCTTGCTAACGACAGGTGATCAGACAAAGGTCTGTAGGGTAATTTTCTGACCTAGCCCTACTCTGGTACAAGTTGACAACATCGGAGTGTGTAATGGCACCCGTACTCATTGTGCTAACGTAATTTATCTCCGTGTCTAGCTCAGGCTGGTAGAAGATCACAAGTACGGAGTACTCACACGCAGAATATTATTACAACTCTCAATCTACGGCATGTGTTTAGACGAGCAATGTCCAGAAATTATCTTCTTCTGCTATGTACCGTGTACCTTCAGGAAGTTGGCGATCATGGCCCTCCATATTTTCCTTCGTAGCTCTTAGCATTTTTGTCATTTTTATTATATATCTTATTCCTTGTTCTGCCATCTAGTTACACAAGCTCTGTCCCTCTTGCCTGTCCTGTGAGTATCAAATTTTACAAGCCCGCTTTCCTCATTATGTGCCCTAGAAAATTCGACTGTCTCTTTTTGATGTTAAGTGTGTTTCCTTTTTGTTCCCATTTTCTCAAAAACTTCGTCGTTGCTCACATGTTCGGTCCATGGAGTTCTCAGTATCCTTCTGTAGAACCACATTTCTGTTGCTTCAAATCTCTGTTTTGAATATCTCGTGAATTTGTCAACCTCTTAGAGGGTACCTTACTGAGAATACATGAAAAGACACCATACCGTAGAGCAATTGACTTGATAAACAATAATGGATGAACTTCTGAATTGACCATATAAGTAGATCAGCGATGTCTTCAGCAGGTCTTTTTGGTTTGTTTGTTTTGGGTTTTTTTTTTTGCGGGGAGTGCAGTTCTCAGTTTTGCAGCCCGCCCCACCCCAAGGTTCATTTCTGTATCCCTACGACATCTGTTTTTTTCCCCAGTTCTAAAATACCCGTGGGATCAACATGGACGGAATTAAGGATAACGCAATGAGAGAGCTGATGGTTAAATTTATAGACTGTTTCAAGAAGCAAGATAAACGTTAGTGTGTATGGTTTCAAGAGTAGTACTTTAACGTAGACTAAAGCGTCAGTGCCGTAATTAGTCTATTTTGTTAGTATTAAATGTGGAGATACTTTCTGGACAGACCTAACATGTGTGCGACAGTAAAGAGTACCTGACATGAAACAATGTTTAGAGCTGTAATTCTGAATGGCAATGCTAATAAGTGCCTTCCTCACTAAATGCTCAGTGAATACGGCCTTATATAAAGTTGGTTGGTTTCAATAAGTACATTCATCGAGAGAGAGAGAGAGAGAGAAAGAGAGAGGGGGAAATACTTTATGAAGATTATATGAAACCCCCTCGAATTTTTTTGTTTATCGTGTAAAAAAATAACGTAGGAAAAAAGAACCCTTTTTTCTTGCTTAAATGAGCATATATGTAATCACAGTAATATCGGCTTTGCCTTGCATAAAGTTAAAACAGCAAGGCACCTAGTGCGTATCTAATTAATAAAATCTTTAAATTCAATATATATAGGTCACTTTATTCGTTCCATCGTATGTAAGTTGCGCCAATGTCTAATCCAGAGTTTCTGAACCTTTTTAAGCAACGTCACACCGAGGAGCAAATGAAAATATCACGGTACACTTAGCAAAATTTCTAAAGAGTATACATTTATATGTTATAAAATAAAACATAGATTTTAAAAAAAAACACACACAAATATGAATTTACTTAATTTCAATATTTCTATTCAACTATTTGTGCAGCTTATTTAGTGTGAAACACGTGTCTGATGTATTTTGCGATTTCTTCGATGTTTGGACGAATGTGTGATAAACAGACCTCCATTTCTTCTTCAGTTGAGCGTAGCCTTTCTCGCTTCTTATTTTTGATGTTATTTAGGGTTGAGAAGCCTAAGTCAGATAAATAAGAAGTAAATAATTGCAATAAAATTGAGAGAGCTTTCTTAGATAATGTGAGATATTCCCTTTGTATTGAAATCTTAAATGCATCAATAACAATATATATACCGTGACAATATGTCGCGGCACACTTAACAGGATCGCACGGCACTCTAGAATCACTGGGCTAAACTACTGAAAAACCGTGAGTATACTGTGATATTAATATTATATTTTTTAAAGAAATTACCCCAAGTCAGGCGGAAGTGCCACTAGCACGCAGGGGGTTACAGAGGATTGAGAACAAGAGTAAAGAGGCGTGTTTGAGGAAATGATACAGAAAAGGACGGAGGAAAAGCTCAGGGTGTCAGATGACATTACACTTGAATATTTGAAGATAATAGTCATCGGGGAAGCAAGTAAGGGGAAATGAGTTTCACAGATGGGAGGTGCGAGAGAAGCGAGCTCTTTGAGAAGAAGAGACAGTTACATTTAACCGTTTTGACAGTGAGAGGGTGGGACCGAGATGCCAACTTGGTAGCTCGTTTAAATTCATGTAGCCAGGAACCAGCGAAAGTATCTTGTCGGAATAGTTGCCATGAAAATATTTGTAGAAGAGACAGAGAGAGGCCACAGTATGTCTGTAGGATAGCGGTTGTAGACTAGATGCCAGATCAGGACCTATCATTTTGCATATTCGTCTCTAGACTTTGTCAAGGACTTCGAGACGTACAGCGAGAGCACCAAACCATATATGACAGCAATATTCCATGTAATGGTTGATCTAAATTTTCATAAGCTTTCTTGTTTCAAAATCAGTGCCTACATGCAACGTAGATAGAATTAAAGGTCCGAATCCTCGGTGAATTATGTGTTTCTGAA
Source organism: Acanthosepion pharaonis (assembly GCA_903632075.3). Taxonomy (NCBI): domain Eukaryota; kingdom Metazoa; phylum Mollusca; class Cephalopoda; order Sepiida; family Sepiidae; genus Acanthosepion; species Acanthosepion pharaonis. The sequence continues at coordinate 211,952 of CAHIKZ030005385.1, read as the reverse complement.
ATTCCAATTTACAGGAAAATGTTAGACCACTTGAAGAATGATAAAGAAGAAAAAAGCGACATCTAAAGATGCAACACACTTCCGAGGAAGGCCGAAGAAAACATCCGTAATGACATTCTAATTTTAAAAAGTGCTGAACATAACAGATCGAAAAATATCTATGGATTAACCAAAATTCTTCATTTCGTCACTTTCCTTTTAATTATTTCATCCCAAACAAGGCTACAAAGCCACTAAGACGCAGGAAGTTACTGAGTGTGAAAGAATATAAAAATAATTAAGGATCGTGGGAAATAAAAGAACAGAAATTAAAAAGAAAAACAGACGATAGCGATTGACACTGCGTTTACATTTTTTTGAAGATCAAACTTGACTAGAAAGAAAGAAGCGGGAAAAGATTTCCACGGATAAGAAGTGCAATCAAAGAAATTGTTTATACAACAGAGGAAGGCTAAAGAATATATCTGCTGTTGAGATTGCGTTTAAAACAACAAAGACAAACACTTTAATTTCTATACAGCGTCCAAATCCTGCAATATAAGAAAGTTTTTTTTATCTGTAATTTTCTTTTATTTACCTTATTTCATATTTTTATTGGCATCAACAGGATTTTCCTCGTAATCTTATCTAGTAATTCTATCCCGCTTGACAATGTACTAGAGGCGCTAATCAAGTCTGAATTGATTAAGCATCTTACCTCGCAGAATCTTCTTTCAGACAAGCAATATGGCTTTCGATTTTCTAGGTAAATTGCTGCTGTGTTAACACTTATTACGGAAAGAATCCGTCAAACTTTAGATAAGAATGGCGAAGACTGAGCTCTTATTTTACATATGTCGGCAATCTTCAGCTGATTGGAAATTCGAACCGAACCATTTATTTCGTCCACCGGAGTAGATTGTTATAATTCCACGTTCTGGATATCTCAGTTTCAGTTATTTCCCTTTAGTAACTCAACTCTCCAAGTTTTTTGTTCACCTCTGATGTGGTCAGAGATTGAACTCACAACTCTTTAGGTCAAGTCACCGACGTTTTTATCCACAGGGGATATCAGTGTTTGAATTAAGACTTATAAACTTAATATCTCAGTAACTATTTTTTTTACCAGAGCTCATATTACAATTTGTTATTATTGGGGTTTTTTTTTGGGGGGTCTATAGAACTCTGTATTACTGGTTCCCATATTATATTCATTTCTATACTTGGTCGGCTTAGGAGATTTTTGTGGTCTAACATATGTGCTGATTCCTTAAATTTTCGTATTTTCTAGGGATGTTGTCTGTTATTTCAACCTCATCCCACGGGGGGTGGCATCTCCCTTTTCCCCCTACATATGGTCAGCCACGCCTGATTTTTCTATTTCCTCTTTATTCATTTAAGTTTGGAAAATTGAATGGAAATGAGTTCCTGGGTTCACATTTGGTAAATTTTTAAATTCGTCTTTTCTCCCCTTTCCCACCTATAGATGAAATAAAAATGCAGAGTGGGCTCTAGCCTTGAATGGCAACCAGTCTAAGAGAAGGAAATACAACTAAGTACCTTGAAGCTGATTACGAAGGGATGACATTTCGACTATCAGCTTTCCCTGTCTGCATCGGGAGAGACGTCTACGGTTCGACCTAAAAGGTATAAGGCACGTTGCTTCTTACTACGGCACACGGCTCCGTGTGTACATCATTCAATAAATACCGACCTCACTGTATTAGTAATACTTCACTACGTTAGTAATTAGTATAACCTATCCGATTAGCCTGCTAACTATTGTACCATAGTGAGGTACCCTTGAGCAATGTGTACAAATTTGACGATTGCTCTCACTGTTGTCTTTCTTCATGAAATTTTGTTAAAGGGGTGAATATGGGGTGAAAGAAAACCTCGTTGGTATCTGCTGTTATTAGTAGACTGACTATGAATAAACAACAACTGAAGTTATTAGAGAGTTATCAGCCATTAACATACCCTCCTTCCCTTTTTAGTAGCTCCAACCCAGCGCACAAAGATATAGACCGAAAATAAATAAACCAGTTTTTGAAAGTCAGAGATAGACAAAAAATTTTCGCTTGGACCACTCGTTGTCCAGATATTGTTCGGTTGGTGATAGAAAGAAAGAAAGAAAGAAAGAAAGAAAGAAAGAAAGAAAGAAAGAAAGAAAGAAAGAAAGAAAGCCTAACATGGTTAACTAGCGAGATGAATATACTTGGATAGATAGATAGATAGATAGATAGATAGATAGATAGATAGATAGATAGATAGATTTAACATACTGAGATACATATGAACAGATTTAGACAGAGAGAGAGAGAGAGAGAGAGGGAGAGAGGGAGAGATTCAACAGAGCTAACTAGCGAGATACATAGATATGAATAAACTTAGAAAGAATAAAAGGAAGAAAAAATATTAATATAGATAGATAGATAGATAGACTGATAGAATAAAAGAAAGAAAGAAAGAATTAAAGAAAGAACGAAAAATACTAATACAGACAGACAGATAGATAGATAGATAGATAGATAGATAGATAGATAGATAGATAGATAGATAGATAGATAGATATTAACACATGAACACGTTTAGAGAGGGGGAGAGATTCAACAGAGCTAACTAGCGAGATACATAGATATAAATAAACATAAAAAGAAAGAAAGATATTAAGACTGAGATAGACATGGACAGATTTAAAGAGAGAGAGAGAGAGAGAGAGAGAGAGAGAGAAAGACAGAGAAAGACAGAGACAGTGAGATATTGAACAGGGCAAACTAGCGATGAATGAATATAGATTGAATAGACTTAGATAGATAGATAGATAGATAGATAGATAGATAGATAGATAGATAGAACAGATAGATAGATAGATAGATAGATAGATGAAGATAGACTGATAGATAGATAGATAGATAGATGAGATAGATAGATAGATAGATAGATAGATAGATAGATCCAATGTTGATGGTTATACTCTTAATTCCTGTTCTTTTATTGTTCTCTCTGTTTTAATAGTGTTTTCATTTTTTCGCATTCTCTCACACTCAGTAAGTCACTTGCGTCTTAGTGGCTGTATTGCCTTGCAAAAAGATGAAAAGAGAGAAGGAAATGAATAGACTGACGTAGATAGATATGAGAAGAGAAAGCCAGCCGATGGGCGGTCAAGTTAAGCATCGTATAAACTGGCCAAAGCTTTGATGAATAACTACTTAAGAACAGCAACTACCATAAACAGGCTTTAGGTCTGCTCGTCAGACGAAGCAATATTTAATTAATATCACCAAAATGAGAACGTGATAAGGGGGGGGGGGTAAAAGAGGACAAGAGAGGGGGAAGAGGGAGAGAGAGGAGACGAAAGTATTGGGATGAGAGAGGGAGAGAGAGGAAGAGAATGGGTGAGAGAGACAAAGGGGAAGACCGAGAGAGGAGAAGATAGAGAGGGGAAGAGAGAGAGGGAAAGAGGAGTGAGAAAGAGAGGGAGAAGAAAGAAAGAGTGGGAGAGGGTGAGAGATGGAAAGAGCAGGAGAGAGAGAGAGAGAGGGGAAGGGAGAAAGAGGAAGAGAGGGTGAGACAGAGAGGAAAGACCGAGAGGAGGAGAAGAAAGAAAGAAAGAAAGAAAGAAAGAAGGGAAGAGAGAGAGAGAGGGAGAGAGAGAGGGAGAGAGAGGGAGAGAGAGAGGGAGATAGAGCAGGAGAGAAAAAGGAGGAGATAAAGAGAGAAAGGGGGAGAGAAAAAGGAAAGAGAGAGAGAGAGATAAATATGAACATCGACAGCCGGTTAATAATGTTCCTCTCTCTTCACTTTTACAGTCGACCCCACTATAATACCTGCCACGACTAAACTGTATTCGTCCGCCGCTTTTCGGCCGAGCGAGACACGCAGATCCTCGACTGTTTGTTGCTTTCTATTCGACTTTTTGTAGTTGCTCGTCTCTACTGCATTCAATATTGTTTTTTTTTCTGCCAATTCGCATCCCCGACATTTCTCTTTCATTATCACTATCACTCTCACCCTAACACACTCCTTCTTCGCTTCTCTTCTCTCTCTCTCTCCCTCCCACCCTCTCTCAATATTCCAAGCAAGCATTTGTATTTAACGTATCAAAATACAACAGGGAACTAAATGTATTATTGACCAGAGGAATGCGACTGCCTGCTTTTTAGGGAGTTTTTATGCGCCTACATAACACACAGCCTTTTCATCGTCTGCTTTACGGATGTGCAAGTTGGTTGACGCAATAATAATAATCACTGATTGCGTGCACGGGTCTATTAATATAGGCGTGTATATATGTAGAGATTTCTTAGAAATCGGGCGTGTGTATGTGTGGGTGTGTATTTGCGCATGTGTGTAAGTCTACGTTTATGAGTGGGGGGCGTGAAAGACATTGATTATGACAGAGGTATAGATGAAAGAGAATAATGTATGAATATATAGATCGATAGCTAGAAAGAGACTGAAATAGATAGATAGATAGATAGATAGATAGATAGATAGATAGATAGATAGATAGATAAAAGATAGATAGATAAAAGAGACTGAGATAGATAGAAAGAGATAGATAGATAGATAGATAGATAGATAGATAGATAGATAGATAGATAGAGACTGATAGATAGATAGATAGATAGATAGATAGATAGATAAAATAGGGACTGAGATAAAAGAGACTGAGAGAAAAAGAGACTGACATAGATAGATAGATAGATAGATAGATAGATAGATAGATAAAAGAGACTAGATAGATAGAAAGAGACTATAGATAAAGATAGATAGATAAAAGAGACTGAGATAGATAGAAAGAGACTGACAGTAGATAGATAGATAGATAGATAGATAAAAGATGAGATAGATAGATGACATAGATAGATAGATAGATAGATAGATAGATAGATAGATAGATAGATAAGAGACTGAGATAGATAGGCATAGATAGGTAGATAAAAGAGATATATATATATATATATATATATATATATATATATATATATATATATATATATATATAGATAGATAGATAGATAAAAGAGACTGAAATTGCTAGCTAGCTAGATTGATAGATAGATAGATAGATAAAAAAAGACTGAGATTGACAGATAGATAGATAGACAGACAGACAGACTGACTGACTGACTAAAATAGATTAGAGTAACTGAGATCGATAGACATATACAGCGCGAGATGGATAAAAGGTCGACATTTTTAATTTTTTAATATTTTTAATTTCCCGCTTGTACTTTGTTTGTTTTTGCTTCCTTGGGTTGCTGCTGGAAGGCCCTATGTTTGGTAACAGGACTCTTCACCATGCCTCAAATGAAGTCATAGCTATCAGATAATTCCCACATCACCCTTTATATCTGGCAACTTAACTCCTCAAACTGCAACCCCCTTGTAACACCAAAGTTGAACTGAAGGCAAGGATTATGGCAGAATTAACCAGCATAAGCAAGGAGACCGTCCAGAAGAGTTGCAGGAGATTCCGAAGTCGTCGGGAGGCCTTGGTTGAAGCCAATGGCGATTTTACTGAATAAATTTACTCTTTTGTATTTACAGATATTTTTGTGCAATTTTAAATACATCTCATAAATGAGATGTCAGTGTTATTCTTAATTTTGCGTCATTTAACAATCCATACCACCTATCCATATATATATATATATATATATATATATATATATATAGAGAGAGAGAGAGAGAGAGAGAGATAGATAGAGAGAGAGAGATAGATAGATAGATAGATAGATAGGTATGCTTGAGAATATATAGATCAGAAATGATAGTGCATGTGTTTGTGTTCAGGAATCCAACAGAGGAAATGGGGCAAAGCAAATAGTCGTCGGCTTTTGTGAATGTTTATTCGTTTGTGTTCATGCAACACTGTACAGTAAGCACCTGGTGTGGATATCTATTTATTAACTTTATCTTTGTATGGGTCAAAACCGCATGTGTGCGGCACCCAATAAATATTTTGAAAAGATAAAACACTTCTTTTAAGAACGTAGTACCCATATAATATCCAATAGAAATTTTCAAAAATAATACCTAATGAAAAAATATTCCGAAACCCCCTCTATTTCCATCATTTTGTTATTTTCTGGCTTATTTTTTTTTAAATGTTTAAATTATATACGATGTGGTTGTTAATACGTTCATTTCAGGACATGTAAAACTTTTGATCTGTAATTTTCATTGTACAGACAAACTTCTCATCAACGGACTAATACGGGAGGATGGGTGGTACGTTAAAGCGGATGAGAAGGGATTATTTTTGAGTTATAAAACCATTATAGTAACTACCAGTAGTTATGATCATAATGTAAATACTATAAACATGTATATATGGCATAAATGAATATATACTTAATAGATATATGAATAAAAACAACAGAAATAATAGATTTCTCACAGCTACTTTCTCTCGCACGCGCTAATGTATCGTACTTTATATACTGTACACCCATCTTGCAACTGAAAGGCACGCCACCGCCGCCAAGCGGTCACTTTGAGAACTAATACGACTCGTTCAGCTATGCCCGAAAATTTTGAAATACATCGCTGACGATTTGAAAGATTTTTTTTTACTCCATAACATTTTTTTTTATTTTGCCTGCAGATTTTGTCCGTTGCACCCGAAATCTGTTGAGGGGGGGGGGTAAATGACAGGTTTGTCTGTATAGTGATTGACTAAGGTAATTAATATTCAAGTGCATTGAATGAGGAGATGATGATTTTGAAATAAGAATATTTGTTGTGAAAAATAAATGCTCTTTTCATCATTACACTACGGACCAACTGAATTTCCTACCTCCCTTTATCTTTCTCTCTCTCTCTCTCTCTCTCTCTCTCTCTCTCTCTAAGGGTTTAGGGCCATATCACGTTGATACACCGGTTCTCGTACACCCACCGACATCGAGCCTCGTCAGTAACTAGATGGGTGACCGCTTGTTGTAAACTTGGATGGTGGTGGTGGTGGTGTAATGGATAATGGCTCGGAATTGTTAATCGGAGAGTTCCAACTCCAGTTGGGCTCATTTACGCGCAAATACCGTTGGGAAATGTATGAATTCTCATATTCACCCCCACGGGTTTATTAATAAGACTTGTATCATTAAAATTATTATCTTAAAAGAAATTCTTACAATTTAAAAATATTTAGTTAATAAGTCGTGAAAAACGAATCAACTAACTCTCCCTCCTCTCTCTCTCTCTCCCTTTTCTCTCTCTCTCTCCCTTTTCTCTCTCTCTCTCCCTCTCCATCTCTCTCTCTCTTTCTCTTTCTATCTCTCTCTCTCTCGGGTCCTGTCCTAGTAACGCGATAATAAACAGCAGCAAAGGTTGGATAACTCGGCTGCGTTATTATATGTATATAACAGTGTGGATAGGAATGAACACTGTATATTGACTGAGAGTCTGAGGTCTCATATATATATATATATATATATATATATATATATATATATATATATATATATATATATAATATATATATAAAAATCGCCCAATATCCGTAGACCGTTATTATATATATAACAGTGTGGTCATGGGAATCAACATATTGACTGAGAGTCTCAGGTCGGAATGCGATATTCATATCATGCAGTGGGGATTCCCATGCCATATTGTTTACACACACACACACACACACACATATATATATATATATATATATATATATATATATGTGTGTGTGTGTGTATATATATATATATATATATAAACAAGTATATATGTGTATGTCTATGTCTGTGTGTGTGTGTGTGTGTGTTGAACAATTAAAATTGTTAAAAATCAAAATTTCAGACACATATAGGTTATATTTTTTTTTTGCTTTATTTTTTAATTAGGTTCCTCGACTAGTTTCGACCAGTATGCCTATCATCAGGAGATAAAATTCATGCTTGTTAGTAGCAGTGAACTACAGGGGTGAATGACTGTCTCTGACGAAGTTGAACTTGGCCTGTAGTTTTCATTTCTTTTAATTTTTGGTCAGTTTTAGGATTGCTCAAATATCCTTTTCATTTTTTTTTTAGGAGAGTTAGGTGTCCCAGAATAAATATTTATTTCAGTAAAATCCGACAATTTCAAAAAACTCACTTTTACTTATCTGTTCCCCATTTTTAATTTGTGTTGGAATTGTATAATTTTTTAATTTTGCTTTATAAAGTTATAATTTTTATAATTTTGTTTCCATTCAATAATGAACACACAAGAACACATCTTTGTTGATACCCACGCCCAATAGTTTAAATGGGCTTAAAGGACACATTCAGTAAGAACTGCAGGAGATAACTCCTACAATTCGTCAAAATGTTTCGCAACGCGAAGGCTAGATTTGAAATTCGCGGAGATACAAACGGAGCATACAGGGGGCCGACACTATTTTTAGGACACTTTGAAAAGTGTGCTTAAAGGTGTTTTTTTTTTGCTGCCGAGAGCTTTTGCGTTGATGTGTAGGTAGTTCAGCAGTAACTGTCCATTAATGGTAAGAACATTGATTGATGGGTTTGTCTTTGGTTTCATGTTTTCTTTATTTTTACTTCAACTTAGGCGACACTATTTTTCGGACATGACACAAATTCCGGGTTTTTTTAATGATTTAGTCGTCGAACGTCTACAATATGCAAATTTTCTGCAGGTAAATTGTACCCTGACCATTACATTTGAGTATCTTTACCATTCACGTATTAAAATCCTGAAGAAGAATGCATTCAAAAGAAGTCATCAGTTTGGTCTAAAAGAAGAGAGAAGACGGGCTCAGCATCCGAAAGATTGCCGCTGAGATGAAGCTACCGAAGTCTACAGTTGAATACATGATAAGTACAGACTATGAGCGGAAGAAGAAGAGAGGACGTAAAAAAACAATTTTCAAGAGAACAGAAAGAAGAATGAAGAGGAGTGTTACGAGGTTGTTATCATCTGGAGAAAATGTGACAGCGAATAGTGTAAAGGAGAAGTGTGAACTTGACGTCAGTGTTCGAACTGTACAAAGAAAGCGACACGAAATTGGACTTAAATATGCTAAAATCAAGAAAAGAATTACACTAACGAGAAAACACAAGGAGGCAAGGGTGGGAAGCGCCAAAAGATGGATAACAAACCATGTCGACTTCAAGAAAGTGATATTTACTGACGAAAAACGTTTTAAGTTCGATGGACCTGACGGGTGGTGTACATGGTCGAGAAAAGATGAACCTGTTATTCCCAACAAGCGACAGGTGGGAGGAGGAGGAGTCGTGGTTTGGGGTATGGTATTTCCAAATGAAAACTTGTGGCTCGAGTGGTTAAAAGGATGTCAAAATAGCTTGAGCTACAGAGAACTTTTGGAAAAGAGAGCCCTACCACTCATAGAAAAAGAAAAGGGAAGTAATTTTATTTTGCAGCAAGATAACTGCAGCATCCATGTGGCCAAATCAGTGAAAAATTGGATGTGAAAAAATATAACTACTCTGGAATGGCCTGCAAGAAGTCCAGACTTAAATTTAATTGAAAACATATGGGAAATGCTTGCAGAGCTTTTTTACGACGGGCCAGAAATAACCAGAGAGGCTGAACTGTGGCAGCGCATACAAGATGCTAAAAATAGACTGCTAGAAACACGAAGAGACGTTATTATCAATATGTACGAACATTATGAAGATAGACTGATAGAAGTCATTGAGAAAAAGGGTGCTGCCATAAACTATAATCATTGTTTCTGCAATGTCCGAAAAATACTGTCGCCTGTGTAATGTGAAAATTTGTAAAAAAATAAAAATACTTCTAATTTGAATTCTGCATTTTCCATTTGTAGTATTGAAACAGTTTTTAAATGTTATTGCCATTGCACTAAAAAAAACTGCCTGTGCTACCTAAAACTTGAAAAAATAAAGTGTCTGAAAAATAGTGTCGGCCCCTGTATGCTGAAGAATTTTCAGTACAGTTTTGATATCAGACGATTTATATTTTTTTTTTATCACAAAAGTAATAAACAAAAGTATAAAAGATTTTTTTTTACAAATTTGCCCGATTTCATTGAAACAGTTAATTCTGGGAGACCATGTATGTCAAAGAAGTACAGATCTCTATTGTGTTTGTCCATCTTCTTCTCTAAATAGCGAATAATCCCTCGTAAAACAGTTGCCGATGCATGACATTTCCAATACTTTATAATGCTGATGTCCGAGCTTCCATCTTTCATGACTGTATAAATAGCATATGTGAAGACAGTAATAGTCGTAAGTAGCGCATTTAGTGCAACGTATATTCAAATTTAAAACCGTCCTGTAGAGGCTTGGACTCCAGAACATTTTTCAGGACTACTTCCGCTGGTTTCCGGACTACATGAATTTAAGCATCACACTTTCAATGTCAAAACGATTAAATGTAACCATCTCTTCTACTCAAACAGCTTCTTCTCTCACAATTCCCGTCTGTGGAACTCCCTTCCCTTTACTTGCTTTCCCGATGACTATAATCTGCAAATATTCAAGTATAAAATCAATCGACATCTGACACCCTGAGCATGATTCCACGTCCTTCTGTTTATCCTTTCCTCAAATACGCCTCTTTATTCTTCTTCTCTATCCTCTGTAACCCCTTGCGTGCTAGTGGTATTCCCGCCTTACTTGGGGTGAATTGCTTTAAAAAATAAAATAAAGAAACATCCAAAACGCATGATATTTCTTTTCATTTTATTTTAATTATAAGAAACGTGTTCCTTGGATTGAAAGCCTCACTTTGACATCTCCGAACAATGTCCATGACATTATACTCCAAGATGGCTACTTATATTTCATAAGACCATAGTAAAGGGTGCGATGGGTAAATTATTGCCTTTTCATATTTCAATTTCCCGCATGCGCGTTGTTTGTTTTTCATTTTATCGACAGCACAGTACAGTAAGGTCAGTTGGGCACCACCTGTGAGAAAAAGAACACCATGACGCAATTCACTCCGCCAAATATTTGGAAACGGCATACTGTACTGCTTGGCATTCGCACCGAAAGCTCCAATTTCAGAAAGTTGGGTATCAATGTGATGACAGTGCAGTGGATTCTGAAATAGTTGGATGAGTCTAATGGTGATTACGAAGGTGGTTGGAGTGATCACTAGTGATGTCGTCGTTATGCCTCAATTCAGGGCCTCAGACTAAACACGGAGTCCTACATCAAGTGCCTTGAGTGGGTAGGGCTGCCCTGGGTCAAGAGGGTGGCTGCTGAAAGACCCTATGTCTGGCAACAGGACTCTGCCCCATGCTAAACAAGCAGGAGAACCCAGTCATGGCTGTCAGTCAATTTCTACGATCACATCAACCCTTACATCTGACGACCTAACTCCCCAGATTGCAACCCTCTTGTGTAGGGCGCAGTTGAGCGAAGGGACAACAAAACTCCTTGTAACATCAAAGATGAACTGAAGTCTAGGATTATGGCAGCATTCACCAACTTAAACAAAGAGATCGTCCAGAAGAGTTTCAGGAGATTCCGAAATCGTCTGGAGGCCATGTTTGAAGCATGTGGCGATTCTACTGAATAAATTTACTATTTAGTATTTCCAGATATTTTTGTGTAATTTTGGTAAATATATCTCTTAAAATGAGATATCAGTGTTATTTTCATTTTTGCGTTATTTAGACAACTATTTATCCATCCCACGGTGTATATTCTCCGAGAAAGCTTTATGAATGTTCATTTAAAATGCTAAATGGGATTTCAAATGATTAGCCCTTAAAAAAGCTTATTTTATTATCTCTCGCCATGCTCCTAGACCTGTAACTTTCAGGGCTCAAGTAATCGTATTAATTAGTTTCACTCCAGCTGCTTCCAGATTGTTCATGAGATCCTTGGGTGTAATATTTAGGTTATTTTCAATAGTTCCTACAAGATCAATTTCTGCCCTAGATGATAGCTTCTTCTTACTACTACGCCCAGGTTTATTTGCAACAGACTTTTCTCTGTTGAACTTGAGAAGCTTTTCAGCCACTGGTGTATGTATAGCAAATCGTCGGGAAATGAAATCATATCCAACGTTTGATTTGCAATACCGAAGAGTCGTAACATTTGATATTTTTCATTTATAGAAGTAACAAAAAAATGGTTTTTATGTTTGCACATTACACACGCCATTCATTTTGGAGATGGCATTTTATGTTGTTACTTATGTGGTACAGTTATTCTTCTGTATACATATATACATCACTGCCTCCATCGAAAAGGAAAACTCAGGTGCAAGAAGATTTCAAATTTTCTTTTCTATAAACTAAAAGAATTTCCACCGGACTAACAATTCCACACTTCAGAACATATATATATATATATATATATATATATATATGTGTGTGTGTGTGTGTGTGTGTGTGTGTGTGTGTGTGTGTGTGTGTGTGTGTGTGTGTGTAAATATAAATAAATATATATATATATATAATTATTTATATATTATATGCGCGGTACTTATTAGAAAGCGCTCAATATCAGAGATAGAACTAACAAAGTCACATCTATCCAACCAATATATATATATATATATATATATATATATGAAGTTCAGACCGCTGCTCGAATAGCAAGGCAACTGTATCGTCTAACGACCACAAAGTTCTGATCGACTGACGATTACGGTAACTTGAAACGTGTAACAGTCTGCTGAACTTTTTTTGTTTTTGAGTGGTGTAACTGTTCTGTCTTGGTCATTAGATATTAATATAAATAAAATCAAAAGGAAAACTTAACTTATCCTACGCGTTTGCCTTTTGTCTTTGTTCATATATATATATATATATATATATATATATGTGTGTGTGTGTGTGTGAGAGAGAGAGAGAGAGAGAGAGAAAGAGTCTGTGTGTGCATTTATTATGTATGTATATCTGTGCGTGTTTTGACAGGTACTTACACTAAGTACCTGTTAAAAATAACCGTATTACGTTATTTTATAGTTACATTATTGACCTTTTTGCTACAAATAATTTAAGATTTATATACCTACAATTAACCCTATTGTCTTATGTATGAAAGCGTTCTGCTTTTTAAACGATTAGAATAAAAATATCCAAAGGAAACTAAACCAAAATGAAAAAAATATAAAGCAATATATCAGTAGCCTAATGTTCCCTACAATCTAATGAGATTGTAATGATAAAATATATATATGTTGGCTTATTTCCGTCGGGTTACCATAAAAACGGAATATCTTATTACTTTTTTTTTTTTAAATGTATTACACAAACGGAATTTTATTTTGGATTTTCTTATTCATTTCTCTAGCTTTTTTTTTTTTTGCAATGAGTAAATAAATATTAAATTGACGCCTGGTGTAAAAGTCTATTGATTGACCTGGTACATAGTTCATAGTGAGTTCGATTCTTACTTGGTACTCTATACATGTACCAAAAAGTAAGCACCTTGACTCTTTGTCCTATCCTCTACCTTTACAAGAGCCATATCCAGCCTAAAATGGACTACTGTTGTTCATATTTGGGCAGGTGTTTATCTAGTTCTCATTCGACAGAGTCCAAAAGCGTCTCCGGGGTAGGGGCGGTGGCAACGTTCTCACTGCTCTATTGCTAATTCCATGGAAAGTGCACGGACAAACTGCATTCCACTTACATCGAAGTAAACCACCGCCATTCTCTCTGTATTTCATTGAAGAGAAGTAAATTCAACTTCGAACCACTGCTGGAACCAACTTCCAAGACGATGTTTCACAGATCATTACAATTTTAACCTGTTCAAGTCTATGGTTAACCGTTATCATTCCCTCCTATAAACTACCTCTGTAACTTATTCTGTAACCCTCAATCTCGAGTGACCCCCGGGCTTTGTACGGGGTGAACTTCACTGTAAAATACCCAACAAAAACAAAAGGTACCTCCAAAGATTCGATAAAAAAATGAGCATACTTGATGAAACTTAATAACTTAATATGTATTAATAAAAACAAAGTTTTATCGCCAAAATCTTTATGTTATTACTAAGAGGAAAGACCAAAGGATTTTTGGATTATTAAGTTATATTTTTTTTATCCTTTTTTAGGAATTGCTGAAATATTTGCTAAAATTTTCGTTTTTCTTGCGTCAGCGTGTTGGGGTTGCAAAGATTCGTATGGGAAACTTTATTGATTGTTTTTTTTTTTTGCGGTGCAAAACACATTGATTTGGAAATTCTTGCAAAAATCAAATAATTGCCGGATTTTAATGAAACTTTCAGGACTTATTCACAAATGAATTTAATTATTTTAGAAATGTTTCTTAGAAAATCTTGGTAATATTTTTTCTTGAATGAAATTATTTTATAAAATTTCATTTTTAGAAAATCTTGGTAAAAACATTTTTTTTTAATCTGTTACTTACTTAATTTTATGAAATTTCGAGAAATTCCTTTTTGTGTTTCTTTATGTTTATATTAGTTATAAGCTAAACTTCTTACAGAATATAAATCATCATTTTTTTTTTTTTTTTGTAAAACAGGACACGCAGTTACCTACTGAAAATCTGCTCCGAATCGTATAATAAAAAATGTAATAAAACTAAGACATTATTTAATTTAAAAAAGAAAATTAATTTCTTCTATGAATAAAATATATTATATACCTTATTGTCTTAAGAAAAAAATCATTTTTCGATGAATAATGAATTTTTACATAACTGGTTTATTTTTTAAAAATTTTAATTTATGTAAGTTTTAAATCTTATAATTCTGTATTAATTTGTACCGTTTAAATTATTCTTAATTAAAAACTATATTTACTTATCATAAATAGAAAACCTTACTAGAATTTAGCGATCTCCAATATTTTAAAAAGAATTTTGAATTTATTTGTGTGTATAAACGTGCCAAATTTTGTAATTCGATACACGACATTATCAGAAAATAAGAGCCATAACTATAGCAAATTTAAAGCCAAAGTACCTGAAATTCAACAAAATATTAGATTGCAGAGAATATTTTCCTAAATTTTTCAGATTACTGGGTAGTTAAAAATTATACGTTATTTTCCTTAAGTAATTTTTACAGATATGTCCCCTGAGAAAAAATTAGTTAAACTTCCGGCTGTCAATAAATCTGTCAACACCTAATAAAAACACCTTCTATGTTGAAAAATGCATTTCTGCGATATGTTAAACTAAAAGTAATATTTGCTTCAAATCAGATTAATTGAACATTGGATCGGCAATAGGTATATTTTATTTTTGAATGTTTTTTAATACAGAGAATTACATTGTGTTGACTGATGGCTAAAAATGGCTAAAATTAGCGATTTTTAGAGATATAAATCAAATATAGCAACGCATTTTGTTTATTATTATTTATGATTTATTATTAAATTTAATCTATTAGTCTGAAATAAAAACTAAAATAAAAACTTCAAGAAAGATTTTTAATTTTAAAAGATTCATTTTAAATCTAAGTTATCGCGTTTTTTGAAGGTACAAAATTGGGGAAATTGTATGGCAAATAGACAAGTTTACTTGTGACTGGTTTCGTCCTTCAGGACTTCATCGGACTAAAAATGTTACTTTGGTAGAACTACACGCGGACACAGCAGAAGGATGCTGGGAATATTAGAATTTTTTTTATCAGTCGAATTCATTTAGAGTTTTTTTCTTTCCATCACTTTTGTAAGTAGATATTCCACACTGTGATATTACAAGATCTGCCAGGAATGTTGTAAGAACCATGCGCATATTTACTGTAGATGACCTTGCGATTAAGGCACTCTCTAGGCATTTGCGTCGTAATGAATTATTTCTCCTTTGATCAGAGTAACATTTTTATGTCAAAATTGTGGTCTCGATACGGTGGACAACCAACTCATTTGACGTATTATTTTATAAAATGTCCCTTTTGTGTTCATATAGACTTTTATTTAGATACCTTGAGGTTTCTCCTATGTATTTTTTGTGACAACTATTACACGCTGTAGAGTAAACTTCTCCTTCAGGTTAATGGTTAGAGTCGTATCAGACCTGGAAACAGTGGTATTAAAAAGTGCTCAATACACGTGTGAAAAAAAAATTCAAAATAACATGTAGAGCTTTTAACTTTAAAAATCAGGAGATCAGTTGAATCCACTTCCTATAATTTCCCTACGACAAATAATGTGAAGATGTCTAAACGTCGTATCTGAAAATCTAGAAAAAATAAACTCAATTAGTTTAGTGTTTTTTTTTTTTTTTTTTTTTTTAGATATTAAACATTTTATGGGATGCCCAATTATCCCAAGCTGTTACACGATTTTTGACAATTTTAATGTTGTGTTATGTTGGAATATATATATATATATATATATATATATATATATATATATATATATATATATATATATATATATATATATATTTCCTAAGAACCGACAGCCAGACACCAGCACATATGATTTGATTATAGTTGTGAAGGCTTTGTGCAGAACCAACCACACTTTTTGAAGGGCCAAATACCGAGACCTGGTGCACTACGTTCCACAAACAACTCTCCGCAAGTTTTGAATTCAGAGTGGTCCTTCTCCTAGACAAGTTGCCATCCAAGGCTATAGAACCCAGTCTCTCCTGCTAGAGGGAGAAGAAGAGGATTAATAGGATTAGCATATAACGAATTCGACTGGAATTCGCACTCGGCTCTCCGATTTCTCAATTATTTATTATTTTGTTTATATCTTGGGAATTATCTTAATATCAGTCTTCCTTTACGGCATTGGATGTTTGAAACGGTAGAAACATGATTCTACTGAAGGATACTGAGAATGCTATGGACTTAAAATATGAGAATAAAGGAAACTTTAAGAAGTCTGGCATCGAAAATGACACTTGTATTTGGGATTCGAAAGAGACAGCTTAAATTTCTCGGGCATACAATGAGGAAATAGGGTTCGGAGAATGTGGCACTCACAAGACGTACTGAATGCAAGAGGGCATAGGAAAATATTGATTAACACATCAATTGAGCTTGTGTAAATAGATAGCAGGTAGTGGAAAGAATAGTAAGAGGAGAAATATTGCTTAGAGCTACAAACGATAGGATGTTATAATTGCTCAAGTACTGAATAGACACAGCATAAAAAAGAAGAAGAAGAAGAAGAAGAAGAAGAAGAAGAAGAAGAAGAAGAAGAAGAAATATTTCTGAGATTTTCTGAGGAAGTAATTTCATTATAACAACTATTGTGAGTAGTTTTCTTTCTTCTTTTATATGTTTTTATTTTTTTAAAGATCATCAATTCTTCGGTCGTTAAACAAAACTCGAGCAATATGAAATAAAGAAATTGGGAAAATATTTCATATCGAAAATATTTTGGTAACATAAAAATGTGTCGATTTTGTTCTGCGTTGTCATTAGGAGCGTTTAATCAACGGCTCGCTTTTGTACTTTATTCTAACAATCTGTATGATTTTGACAGAATTGTCGTATTTTTCTTTATCCCTTCTAACTTATACCATATTATTTTAGAAAATGATACAAACACGAAAAATACTTCTTGTTTATGGAGAAGGTAATATAAAAATATCAAATGTAGTTAAGGAAATTTCGTACGAGATATTTTTGTTTTTATAATGATGGAGGCTCCTCTGGATAGGTAGACTCGGTGCGACGAATTCAAGAAATTCTTTAACTATAATCAGTGATACGACATAATCAGTAATACGAAATGAAACATATAACAAATGTTGAATGAGTCACTGAAAATCATTTGTTCAACTTTGGTTAGGCTAATCGCTTTAATGTGCGCTTTCCATATAATTGTTTTTCCAACCTGGGTGATATCGTCCACCGATGGCCGATGAGCAATTGAACAAAATGGTGAGTGGTTGGAAGCTTGGTGGACGGTATAGGATTTTGAGTACTAAAACAGTTTTTCAAAAATATGCTACCCGAAAATTATATTCAAAGGAGATATTCAAAGAAATGTATTAAAAAATAGGAAGCTAAATGGGAATAAATATAATTATTGTCCGCAAACAAGGAATATTTTGATATTTTTTATAGTTTTGAAAAGGGCCATTAACATTCAAATAGTTCTTCAGGCAAAATAACATTTTTTTCGTATATTAATCAGATATAAAAAGGGAAAAAGCAAAAAAAAAACAAAAAAAACCCGAAAAATCTGAGGATAGATGGTAGAGTAATGGATAGCAGCCTGGATTGTGGAATCGGAGACCCAAGTTCGAATTTCAGTTCAGCACATTCATTTGCATGCAAATACCCTTGGGAAACGTATGAGTCTATCTCTTTAGTAACCCCCATCAGCTATTGGTAAATAACAGGACAGAATCGAATCTTTCCTGGTATGAAAAGTCCCTGTCAAAACATCACTATATCCTTTTAAATATTTACTATGCAGTTGGAGGTGGAAATTTTTTTCGTTTGAAATTGGACAAAATTGGTTATTATAAGTTAAACGAAAAAAATCATTGCACTATCATTCCGTATACGATTCAATATAAATGTTTACTGCTTTCGAAGTAAATTGTTACATCTAGTCATTTCAACTGTCAAATGATGAGACCTAACTGCCAATCTAGTGCTTCGCTTAAATTCGAAAGTCGAGCTACCAAAGAAAATTACCTTGAAGATATTTATAGAAAATTACCTTGAACATATTTATAAAAATTATCATGAACATATTTAGAGAAAATTATGATGAAGATATTTATAGAAAATTACATTGAACATAATTATAGAAAATTACATTGAACATAATTATAGAAAATTATCAAGTAAAGTATATAATTATAGGAAATTATCATGAACATATTTATAGAAAATGCACAGGTAAGTTACATTTCGGTGATGGGAAAGTTCCTAAAGCTAAGATGTTAAGTCAGGCCTAATAACATTGTAGAGTCTTTGGATTTTATCAAGAATCTCTAAATACATAGCAGAAACTCCAGCAATTGTTGTGACAGCAATATTCAATAAATATACGAATGGTAGACTTATAAATGTGTAAAATAGATTCTGGCAAGAAAGATTGTCTAGTACGAAACAATGAACCAACATTCTTAGCAACTGCTTCAATATAATCTTTCCACTTTAGAGGAAAACGTTAGCTAGAGAAAGCGCAATGAGTTATTCTCTTGAAGCTTACCACCAATCATGCTAATGAAAGGCAAAAAAAGGGTTATCTTAGACGATTAAAAGAAAGAAGTTTCGTTTTGGAGACATTAAATATAACAAGCTATTTCTTGCCCCAGTTAACAATGGATTGTATTATCATTTTGTAGGTGCGATATCAATTTCCGCTTATCGAATTGACCAGGCTTACCATTGAGACAGGAATAAACTGTTTACGTCAAAGATCATGAATACATGTTGGAATGCAATGAAATTAACTAATGTCTTGATGTTTGAGATCATGCTTTTTCGACTATAAAGGAGAAAAACTGCAGATGTTATTTGTTCTTTTTATAAATATGTTTAATCTTAGCAATGTACGTTATATGTAGGCCGTGCACGAAGCGACATATAGGCGAAATTCTTCCCAAGGCTAATTGCATTTACGTACAGCAGAGTACTGTAGCGTATGTATAATTAGAATATACATAGATATTTCCCTAGTTTAAATTGTCACCTGGCTAAGTACAAAAAGTTATACTGCGTCAATTAAATGCCTATTGCTTTTTATGCTTTAAAATGAACACAGGGTTCAGTGTATGTAGTCTTTCTTACGTTAATATATAAAAGAAGAATCGATTCTCTGTCCGTCACACTTTGTTTCCGCGTATGCCATGTCGACGCGTACGCCTATGTGAGGGATTTACGTGCGCTTTTCTCATTTAATGTACACATAAACATTCGCATACACAAACACGCATAGAATTTGACTGATTTTGAAATATGGCATTGGAATAATAAATTCCTTTCTCACTCAGTCTTCACAACTCTTATCCCGAACTGAACAATAAAGTTGAAGACGAAACATTATTTTTAAACCCTAAAAATATTTAAACCGTTAATTTTTTAAAACCTTAAAGAAAAATTCAGATAATTATAATGTTTTATTTAATGTTTCCAAAAATTATTCGCTAATAAATAGAATTATTCATTAATTTTTTTTTTGTAATTTTGTAGAAATATTTTTAGGTTTGTGTTATATAGGAATAATGTGTCGATAACAACACTTAAGTTTGAACAGAGATCGCCTGTGAACAAACACAGGCGATCTCATTATTGAATTAAGTAGACCACGTGACCATAGAGGAAATGCATATATAGGAGGTAGCGTGTGTCTATTGGATCCTCATGTCTAATATATCCTCTATTACTATTCGGATCCCTATTTCTACTCTATCCTTTATATTATATGGACCGCTATTCTATATTCTATTTACTATACTATTTCTCTTTTCGGATCACTATTCGAGCGAGTATTCTCGAGCAAGTACTATTAGTGCGAGTGATATTCGAAGGCGTCTGACACCGGCATTGTTCAACGGCGTTACTATAGTTGTATCTGCGATTGCAAAGTCTCTACTACAACGAGCTTTACGAAAGCATTCGTTGATATCACAAAATTGGCAACGAGTTTTCGTTGACAACACAAAAGTGGCAACGAGTATTTGTTGATATCACAAAAGTGGCAACGAGTCTTCGATGATATCACAAAAGTTTATCATTGAATTAAAATTTACATGCGTACACGCAAACACAAATAAACACACAATTTGAATGAAACTAAAATGGATCCCTGTAGCCAGGAAGATTTTTCCGCTCTGTCTGGTAACAAGCACTGGATAACAGGGAATTAGTATAAACCAAAATATGTGGCAATTTGAAACCATTTTTAAGATTCCTGCTGTACTTAAAGCGAATATATTTTTCTAATAAATGCCGTCATTTAAATCAGTGTTTCTCAAACTTTTCTTCTTGCAACCCATATTTGGTGAAAAAAAAAATTTCAGGCCCACCTAAGCAAAAATAGAAATTCTATATCAAAGGAAATACTTTTATTTCTTTTTATGTGCCATGTCCTTTCAGAGCGTAGGCGATCATGGCTCTCCACCTACCCACTATCCCTTACAGCTCTTAACAAATTCCTTCCCTCTGCTTCCTCCCCCAGGCCACGTTCTGTCATCCACTTGCTTAAACCCACCAGGTATGTCACGCGCTGCTTTACCTTGTCCCTCTTTCCTTCTATTCGACCCGTGATTATCAGATTCTCCAGACCCTCATTCCTCATTATGCGTCCCAGAAACTTCAGCTGCCTCTTCCTGATGCTAAGCATGAGCCTCCTCCTTGTCTGCATCCTCTCCAAGACCTCATCGTTGCTTACACGCTCGGTCCACGAAATCCGCAGGTTCCTTCTGTAGAACCACATCTCCGTCGGCTCGAGTCTCTTCATTCTTGAGGAAATCGTCCAACATTTGTTGCCGTAAAGAAGGACAGATGTCACATAACTGTTCAGTATCATTTTCTTTGTTACCAACGAAATCCGCCTGTCTCGCAATACTCTGTTATCAAAGCAGTGTAATCTGTGTAGTTTATATTATAAACGTTACATCCGCTGATAGAGCATCATCTAATTTAATTAGGTAGATTTTATAGAATAATGCGTCCTTGGCCATCCCAATTCATCTATGGATTTTGGTGTCGTACTTACCGTCCTCTGTCCAAACGCTTCCCAGATATTTAAACTTTCGCGTCTGCTTGATTCTAGTGTTCTCGACCTGCAAATCGCATTTCGGGTGCATCCTCTTACTGACGACCATACACTCCGTCTTCTAGTTTATGCTTAGTCTCTTTTTCTCACTCTCCGTTGCTATCTTTTGTGGGAGATTTTACAAAAATCAAAAGTACTAGAAAATATAAATCCTGGAAAATAACTACACCGCTCCTGGTCTCTATCTATCAGCTGGTCAAGTTGAACTTTCAAGGCTTGGGTCAGTTTCAGGTGGGGTAAGTCTCCCCTTCTTTTCAATCTGTACCTACAGGTCCATTTTAGAAATTTCTCAACCTTTCATATTCAACGAGTCACAAAACAAGGACATCTGTGAATGGTTTTTAGTTTGGCTCTGGATTCTCATTTTGTCATGCCAGAATTTTTCTTTCACGTTTTCTGTTGACATGCAAAACCCATTTTTCATCAGCTGCAACAATGCTTTGCAAACAGGCATGGTTGGCATTCCTGGTTAAATGACAGCTGCAGATCGCGGCATATTGTTTTTGGCTCTCATACAAAAGCTCATGAGAAATGCAATTTTCTTCTTTGCAAGTTTTCCAATAAAACTGACAGATATTATCAACGACACACTGTCGGATAGAAGATGAATGATCTTTAAGATAATGTTAGAACGTTGACAAATTCACCACTGGAATCAGTAAGGAATTTTATTTAATTGATGCTTCAAAAATGTTTAGTTGCATTTTCTTTTTAATTCTCTAACCCTATTACTCTATATTCTTTCAGTTATTGCTTTTATTTGCATATAATTATTTCTTAATAATGGTAATGAATTGATGTAAACGACATATTATCAGACAGAGGATATGATGACATAATTCTAAAAAGAGTTTCCTACAATTCAACCTTGATCGCTTCCCTTTTTTGGTAGACTCATCGCGCTGAAATACGTAATTGCTTTTCGAGTAGCCAAATATATTAAATGAAGATTAAACAAAGTCCCACACATGGACAACTTTAAAACAACGTCCCAGTCTCATGGTGGCTTTCGGCTACATCACGTTGAAATACCGGTTCCAGTACGACCACCGAAGTTAAGCAACATCGAACCCGGTCTGTAACTATATGAGTAACCGCTTGGGAATACCAGATGCTATAAGTTTAGATGGGCGGGTGATGCAATGGATAATGGCTCGGAATTGTTAATCAGCGATCCGAGTTCCAATTCCCTTTGAGGTCTTTATAAACACTTACATGCAAATACACTTGAGGAAATGTATGAGATCATCTATTCTTCCCCAGCTATTGGTTAATTTGTAATATTTGTATCAGTAAATCATTATTATCTTCCAAAAAATCTTACTATATAAAATTATTTTCTTGATTTAAATAAAGTGCAAAAGTGTTGATACACCGTAGAAAACGAATCATGGTTTGAGGTTGTATGTCTGGAAATATTATCTGTTCTTTGTATCAAATTAAAGGAACAATAGTCAGTAAGTCTCATGTAGGATTATTGAAAAGATTTATGTTTCTGTTCACCCCAAAACATGATTTTACTGTGGGCTTGATAACGACCAGAATCAATTCACGAGACTATTTATTACTACATTGAAGACTAGCTTCGTTTAAGTGTTGCCATGACCTCTACTCCCATCGAGAATTTATTGCAAAGTTAAAACTAACATTCGATACGATAAGCCGAAAAACACGAATGTTCTTTAAAATAATGTTAGAATGTTGGCAAATTCCCCATTGGAAGTCTTAAGTCATAACAATTGCATCGATTCTCTTGAAAATGTTTGCTGTATTTTTTTTAAAAGCACTATTATTACTTCTTCCTTCATTTATTACTTTTATTTGTTCGTATCATTTCATGAAAGTTTTAGAAATTTGATATTTCCCTAAACTAGTAGACGGCGATGTTTTAGTAAATAATGTGTTATAACAACACCATTAATGATGATGATGATTGTAAGGACAGCGATAAAGTAATCGGGAGTAATCTCCCTTGTTTTATGATGACCTCCCTTTGGAGAACTCTTTCCTTTGTAGAGGACTATAGTCACTACGCTGGTATGAATTATTCTTAGCAGGAATTAATTGTAATAAAAAAAGAGCAGAATAAACATTCCTTACGTCGACTTTTGCTCTCTTTTGTTATTACAAAAACTCCCGGTCCAACTAGGGAATGCTGGGATCGAGACGGATCCAGCGGACAGTTTAAATAAAATACGTTGTTGAGTTTACCACGTGTCGTGTCGTTTTTGTGTTGTTTCGATTTTTCAGTGACCAGTCTCATATAATATATCTTTCCCCACTAAACCTAGTAGAACATAATGTGATGTTACTATAGCTATATCATTCGCCTTAATATGCATGTCATCCACTAACAAGGCGGGATCGAGAGTTTGGAGGTTTTGAGGAACGTGGAACTGCATCTTATTTGCTGTTGTTCCCAGGTTCATTATGATCCGAGCTGCTAGCGCCTGTTAGGGTCACAGCTATAGGCAAATAGTGAATCCTCAATTAAAAACAAAACACTATGAATGTATAAAAAATATTTTTATAGCAAAAATACCAGCAATATATTTTTATATAGTAAAATTACCAACTAAACCTATTTATTGAAGACATTCAAATTGACGACCAACGAAAGATGTTTAAAATATATTTTTTATTTGATGAAGACATCAAAAAAAATATGTTAGATTCAAAAATAAAATATAAGATTTCGGCAATAGATAACACATAGAGGTTGATATGTCAGTAAATAAAATCAACCAAACAAGCAACATGAAAAAACTCATTCATGACATTCATCCATATAATATCCGACAAAATCAACCAACCAAGATGCATGCCTGTTAGCGGATCAATAAATATACTTTAGTATGTTTATGGTTGAGAGTGAATGAAACTAATATATATATATATATATATATATATATATATATATATATATATATATATATATATATATATATATATAAACGAATGGATAAATATACGTAGGTATACGAGCGAGTGATCGTATACAAAAACATATAAGTACTCTATAGTGTAAGAAAAACAGTGCTCAATGTAAAGTAACAGATATATATATTATATATATATATATATATATATATATATATATATATATATATATATATATATATAATATCTTACATTAGTAATTGAAGCATTTTCAAGTGTTGGAATTGTAATATTTATTTTAAATAAAATAAATATAATTCCAGCACTTGAACATTGCTTCGGCATGAAAACTCTGAATTGGGCAATTAATGTAAGATATTATATATATTGTTTAATATATAATATATATATATATATATATATATATATATATATATATATATATATTTGTCCTGTTACTACAATTTTATTGTTTTAATTTCCCATTGTTCGTCCCCTTTTTAATTTAGGTACATTTTGGTTTAGTCAGAATTTTAGACCACTTGCTGTTTAGCTCTTAATTACCAGAACCGTCACAATGGAACTCAGGCGCAAACAAAGCGAGTGACAAGTTTCCTGCTTTCTTATCCTCATGAAACGCTGCCACCCAACCCACCCTCACACACACATACATACACACACGTTAGCATCGCCGGTACGTATCTTTCTAACCTTTTTCTTGCTGTACTGGTCTGCGTTATTATTCGAAAATTTCTATAATCTATCCACCTTTGTCTATATTTATTTTTGCTGTTGTATTTCCACATGTAGAATCCCTTTCAACACGTGTTGACTGATTACACACTCTTCTCAAACTATGACTTCATTTTTACATTCTTCCTTTCTGATAACTTACTACTGTAAATTTTATAACATACTAGACTACCCGTTACTCGTTGGTTCACTAACGGTTCAGGTTATAAACGTTGAAGTTGTTTTCAACATTAAAAGAAAATATTCTGTTTGAAAGTTGAAATAAAAACACTTACTGTATAAGCAACTCGTATTTATAAATCTTATTAACTTGTAATTTTTTAAAATCAGATTAACTTAAAATATTTTTTAATATGCCAAAAATATTTTTAGATCATATTCTCTTAAAATATTTTTTTTAAATATGGCAAAAATATTTTTAAATATTTAAATTATTGTTTATTTAAAGAAAGCTGAAATATAATTACTCTACAAACAACTGGACGAAATAGCAAAACGGGATCTCTTTGTGTCTGTCTTTAACTTAAAAATATTTTAATTAAAAAAAATTGTCTGTTTAAAGAAAGTTAAAATGAAAATAATATAAAAAATATAAACAACTCGTATTTTTAAATCTTATTCACTTAAATCAGATTAACTTAAATAATTATGTACCGGGCGGACGCACCACGCAAGCGCGCACACAACCAAAGACTTTTAGTATATTATATATAGATTCCTGTTAGCAAACTACTTTCTACCTCCTTTAGACTTTTAGAGCTACAATCTAAGTTATGTTCGCATACAATCACCTTTGTCGTATTTTTCCTCTCTTTCTCTCTCTCTTTAACTTTTTATTTATTTTATTATTCAGACTAAACTATATAGTTTCAAGTGTGTATTTCTTTCTTTTTCTAGTGTCACCCTTTTGGCTATCGTAAACCTGCTGATGAACAGAACTTTCTCTTCAGAGTTTTGATTAGCGTAAGGCGTTTATCTGTCTAGGGTAGGCACGCATGCGAGACGGACGCGTACCGAGAAACAATACACACACACACACACACATATATATATATATATATATATATATATATATATATATATATATATATATATATAATAATGAAATGGACTAAGTACGACAATTATTTTTAATAAATTTTCTGTTTATACGTTATTTTTATAGATACATGTAAATATTTAAGTAAACGCTTTACTTAAATATTTGTATCTAAAAATTACGTATAAACAGAATATATTCTCCGAGTGACGCCAATTCAGCTGGGTTTCGATCCTGGCTCGAGGCAACCGGACGTCTAGCCACATTGGTGAGCTGTGATACAGCGAAAAGAGTCTGTCTATGGATGACAATATATATGCACCTAAAAAATTATTTCGGTTGAGATCTCGGGAGAAAAAGTGTGAGTTTATAAACAGTGACTACTAATGCAATGCACTTCTATAAAACGAATCGTGTTCTCTCGGTCACTGGTGAGTTTATCGAAAAATAAATACGCTTAAATTCACCTTCATCGACGGCTTAGGGGTAGATTCTCTAACTGACGCCAATTCAACCGGGTTTCGATCCTAGCTAAATGCAACCGGGCGTCTATCACACTGATGTGCTGTGATACAGCGAAACATTATGTATGTGGATGACCATATATATATATATATATATATATATATATATATATATATATGATGAACTCTCCCGTCGTCTTCGACATATAAAGGTCCAACAATTCAGCTCCTAGAATTGCTTCTCAGAGGAACTGAATAAAGAATACTGGTCCACGGTGTGCCACGTAGCTCCCAAACAGCCCTCCTCTAGGTTTGAATTAAGAGATGTAATTCTTCTTGACTAGTTGCCAACTAAGGCTAAAGCACCCAGCTTTCGCTACTATTTAATCCATAGCTGGGTGAAGGAAACTCGACACTCTTATTTTTCATTTCCGTTATCCATTAAACCATCTGCATATCCACAATATATACAGGGTACATCAGGTATTTGAGAACATGTTATTGTACGTATGCGGTATACTTTTATTTTGCTAATGTCGTCAATGTGATTTCATCATTTACTGTACTTTTATAAGTCATGAGTCACTATTTTTTATCTTTTCAGAATAGTAATAGTGAACTATCAGTTAAAGCATAAGATAAAACAATATGCTGTAATAGTTGCGATCCGCGCAAAACACAGCGATGAACGTATTGTTGGAAGTCACCAAGTCGTTTGCGCACAAAGTTCGGAAGGATTTGGAAGCCTCCAGCGGGGATGTATCGCCTATAGGAAAACACTGAAAGTATTCACAGTATCCAGACGCTATCAAGACACCACAATTCATACAGAGGCTGCAGTAAACTATAGATGCGAGTACCGGATCGTCCATGAGGGTCATTGGCTAGAGATGTCCAGGTATCCGAGGTCATAATTCGCAATGTGATAGGCGAGAACATTCAGTCATACATGACGAGAAAAGGGCGGTTCATGTCGACACACATGCAAGAACAACAGAGGATTGCTCCGAGGAAAACGATTACTGAACAAGTGGAAACATCCAGAAGAACTCGGCAAGCTCTATTTGTTTTTTAGTTTTCTTGTTGCGTTTTTTTTTTTCAAACGAAATGAAAATTCAACAGAATCAAAAAGTGAATCGGCTAATATATAATAAAATATCTCCAAGCAAATTTCATAAAGTAATATTTCGCATCAACGTCCCTTGCAATTCCTGACAGCCTTTTTTTTGCGTTTTTAGACACACACGGAGACCTATCGTAACACTATCCGCAAAAAAACTCGTATTTATTTAGATTCCTAAATAAGTGAACGATTTATCTAGATTCCTAGTAATCTAAATAAATCATTCACTAGCAAGTAATTTACATTCGCCTCATGAGATCCATTGACACGCATCGAAACACGACTGCAATTGTGTAGCGATTTTGACATGTTTTTCGATATAATATCCTAAAATAAAGTATTTGTATTGAGCTCTCTTTTAAATTAAATGTTACGAATGCTGGAATTGTACTCTATTCGTTCTCATCTTACCTGGATATTTTTTTTTTTTTTTTTTTTAAGCATTGTGCCCCAAGCAAGGCGTGAAGCCACTAGGATGCAGGGGGTTGCGGAAGATTTGGAGCGAGAGCAGATAAGAGTGATAGGAGAAAGGAAGAGGAGAAGGATAGTGGGAGATGTCGATTGACATTACATTTAAATAGTTGGAGATTATAGCTTTCAGGGAAACAGTGATTGGGGAGGGTGTTCCACTGGCGAGAGGTGCGAGGTATGAAGCTATTGGAGTAGAAGAGACGGCTACATTTGAAGGTTTCTACGGTGTAAGGGTGAGAGCGGGATGCCAGCCTCGTAGGGCGCTTGAATTCATGGAGTCTGGGAACCAGAGAGAGCAGCTCATCAGAGCAGTTACCATGGAAGTATTTGTAGAAAAGACAGAGAGAGGCGACGGCACGTCTGTGAGAGAGTGACTGCAAACAAGACGCTAGATCAGGGCCAATTAGATTACATATCCTTCTCTGGATCTTGTCAAGAACTCCGAGGTAAGCAGAAGGTGCTCCAGCCCATATATGGCAGCAATACTCCATGCAAGGGCGAATGGTTGTTTTGTATATTTGAAGTATCGATTCAGATATATATATATATATATATATATATATATATATATATATATATATATATATATATCGCACATATAGTGCTGGTGTTAATAAAACTACTCGATGTAATATATAATTATAAATGTATATATATCCTTCACCGATAGCACTATCCGTGTTATCGGTGAAGGATAATATGTATATTATATATAATATATATATATATATATATATATATATATATATATATATATATATATATATATATATATATATCTGTGTGTGTGTAAGTGTGTAAGTGTATGTGAGTAAAATTAAAATCTCTCAGTTCCGTTTCTTCTAAAACACTGTCCCAGAAAAAAATAATAAAAATTACAAAAGACTAATAATGCTGTATACCAAATAAATTAATCAGTGAAATTTAAAAAAGAGAAAATGTTAGTTATATTACAACATTCTCTCTACAATCTTCTCCTCAGAAACATGTGAAGTTGGTATGACGTTTGCCTGATATCGTAACTGTCCGGATTTCAATTCTCGGTAATGGATGCGCACTGATGATGAGTCCCAAATATTGGACGAAACGGCCGTCCAGTGCTTTCTGCATTCTGTTGAGGTTTCTTCTAGACTCGATTAATTACTTAATTATAATTATCTCAAATCCTCCTAATAATTTCTATCATATATATAGCGCCTTTTGGAAACTGTTGATCGAACTTTAAAACTTGTGATAAATAAAATGAACTTAAAATTTAAAAACATTCAAATTTGATTTTAAAAGAAATTTACGCCATAATAACAAAGGAAATAAATTGCTTCCGCATATAGTCTGGTGTTCCTGTTACGTTTACTGATTCTTGATAAAATCCAAAGAATCCACAATATTATTGTTTCCGATCTTGTATCTCTGATTCAGTCAATTTCCCATCACCGTAACTTCTCTGTGCCTTTTCTATAAATACTTTCATCGTTATTGTTCTGATGAAAAGTAGACTTTAGGAATTTAAGCGTAATATTAGATTGGCGGGAACTTCTTATCATTTCACCGTAAGTTCTTTGCTAACAGTTTCTTTTCTAGCACTTTTCGATTGGGGAACTCTCTTCTGTCTCCATGCTTTCCAGCTAACTTTTAATCTTAAAAATTTAAATGTAATATCAATCGTTATCTACTGTCTTCTTGATTCCTCTTCTATAGTTCTCGCTTCGTAATGTTTCTCTTTTTTTCTTATTCTTTTACACTCAGTAACCACTTGTGTCTTAGGGACTTGCTTGTGATTTTATTAACCTGAAATTATTTTTTTCATCTTTTTTCAAATATTGTTTTGTTAAGTTTTTCCTTCATTTGTGTTTGTCGTAGTATGGAAGAATAGATGTTTCCCTATTACAGCAAATCCGGTTGCTAAATTTCATGTTTTCTGATTTGACTTTCACATAGTGCTGTCTTTTATGTTTTGACTGTTCGCAAAAAATCTCGATTAATTACATCTGATTGATTTTTTTTTTAAAGGGTTGTAGTTTCAAATAAAATTTCCAATAATTTAATTTCTCCGGGGACTTACTTCTGTAGAAATATAAATATGTTCAAATGATATTTTATTCAAATTATATTAAATTAATTAATTTAAAAACATACCCATTTTTTCTTTCCATACTTTTTCCCAAGTAAATTCTGAAATTTTATTGAAATTTAATTCGGAGTTGATTTTTGGTATGTTTTTCTTTTCATGGTGCCGTTTTACTATCGATGTTATCAAATATTCTGAAGAACAGACAGGGGAGATTATTTCAAAAGAAGTCTTGGTAGAAAACAGAATACAGTTATAAACTATTCAATCTGAAACTAATTTATTGTAAATTTTACTTTAATTATATTGCTAATTGAAATTTTGATATGTGTATTCAATTATTGGAATAGATGTTAATTCGTTAATTGAAAACGAACAAATTAGGGATTTCTTACAGCCTTGGATTAGTTTTTCGTATTTTCTACTAGTGCTCGGATATTCTCAGTTTTGTTCTTTACACTTCGAGAAACTTCCATCGGATTTCTCATTATGACAGAAACAGGCAGAAGCTTACAACCTCACCAATCATCACAAGTGGATACCCGCTAAAACGTAAGGTATTCTTTTTTTTTTTTTTTTTTTTCTGTGAACCGTCCTTCGCACCAATCCAAGAACTCAATATTCTGAGGACTTTGAGATAAATCTAGTGGAATTGAAAATTCCACTAGATTTATCATTCTTTATTCTTTTTATATTTCTTTATTTATCATTCTTTATTCTTTTTATAATGGGCGGTGCTTGCGCAAGAAAAGTGGGCGGTTGCAATAACGAAAGGAGGCGGAGTTTTTGATCAGAACGTTTTAACAAAATCCCTTCGAAAATCTCTTCTCCACATGCACGCAGATTTCCCATTTACAAATCTTCTCCAACTACTTCAGCTCATTTAGTCATACACATGCACCCGCCTACGCGCAAAGACACACACAGACATATATATATATATATATATATATATATATATATATATATATATATATATATATATATATATATATATATATATACACGCACATATATATATATATATATAGTGTTAATTTGAAATACCCTTTATGAAGTCAAAAGAGAATATGTACATTTTATTTTGTTAAATAAAAAACAAAAACCTTTTCATATGAATTCTATTGATATATATATATATATATATATATATATATATATATATATATATATATGCCGCACATTGAGTTGTGGTGTTAATATATATATATATATATATGTGTGTGTGTGTGTGTGTGTGTGTGTGCATGTGTGTGTGTGCGCGCGTCTGTGTGTGTAACTATGTGTATGTAGCTATGTGTGTCCATGTGTGTGTATATGTGGAGCTGATGCGACAAAGTGAAAAATTTATTAATGACGCGTTGCGCTGATAGTGCCTGCTCTGTTTGGCTTCCTCAAGTTAGAATGAAAGAAACACATATATATATATATTAATAAATACACATATACCTACGTTTATAGTGCAACTTGAACGTAGATATATGTGTATTTATTTAGATATACTTCATAGCTCTGTTTAACTACATTGGGCACTGTTTTAGTTGC
>CAHIKZ030005385.1:67500-175000 GCA_903632075.3 Acanthosepion pharaonis | reverse complement strand
TTAATATCGGTACCTCCACGAAATCGCTAAAAAAAATAGCATAGCATGATGAAAAAGACGCCAAACTTGACAAAAACAACATTTTATCGTCTAAATGCTTATGTTATTATTAAGAGGAAGACAAAAGTTTATTTTAATTATTCTTAAAAAATTTTCCATCTTTTTAGAACATTCTAAATTTTGATTAAAAAAACCTTGTTTTTCTTTGTATCACCGGAACTAGTAAAATAACATAGACGATTTTTAGCACTTTTTTTTCTTTTGTATGACACACATTTTTAGCACGTTTTATTTTTTGTATGACACACATTAATTTGGAAAATCTTGCAAAAATAAAAATAATTGTCGGATGTTAATGAAACTTTCAGAAACTATTCACAGATGATGGAAATTAGTAAAATTTGTTTTTTTATTAAAGTCATGGCAGAATTTTTTTTTATATTTATTACCCACCCATAACTAATTTTATGAAAACTCTAGAAATTCTATTGAATCAAGTTTAGTGATTACAATAGTTAAAAGCTTTGAGGAATTTTTTTAATTGGACTCCCCTACCTGAAAATCAGCTCTGAATTGTAGAATACAAAAGTCAATAAAACAAAGATATTATTTAATTTCAAATGTTTCTATTTGCTTTTAATTGTTTTTATGAATATGGACAATATTTTCTGAAAGCAAAAAACTTTTCACAGAAAAATGAATTTTTAATACAATTATTTGTTATTTCTTTAATTATAATAGATTTTTACATTTAAGTTGTTAAAATATTATAAAATTAGTTACAAGCCGCATAGGGTTTCTTAAGTGTCCTTATGAGATAGATCTTTTTTTAGCGAGTTGCAAATTGTATCGTTTTTATTAATCAGAAGATCCGCAGTAATTAAGAAATCTAATTTTGTGTTTATAATCGGGCTGTAATTATAAAGTACGGAAGACCAACCAGAATACAATTAATTTGCGTTATTTGTGTTAAGCATTGTTCTCCGCTGTTAAGGCCTTTACTTTTGCGAAACATGTGTGGGGAAGTTAATTTGATTTTTCAATTTCAACTGAGAAGGGTACCTACAAGTATCAGTATCATCTTATGAAATTTATATGATCTTATTTTTATATTAATCTCAGTTATGACATTTTTCCATAAATGAAATATCATAATTAATAATAAAATGAAATGAAATACAAATAACACAGTAAAATGTAATAAATGTACATAAAATTATAGTATTTTATGTACGCTTCTGATAAAATTTCATAAGAAAGGTACCTATAAATTAATTAGATACCTTTCTTATGAAATATGAAATTTAATCTCACTCTTAACAGTCTTATTAAGTAAAAAAAATTAGAGCGCTGAAAGTTTTCCTTATTAATAACGAGGTAAGTAGCTGTCTATATCTCTGAGATGAGGTATTGTGATTACTTACATTATTTACATTATTCGTACTGTTAGCCTCATCTTCATTGCCATATTCACAATGTTTCAGCCGTTGTACGCTCTGGCCTTCGTCAGGTGATTGAAGTTTCGAACCGCACCCTTTATTTCGTCCACCGGGATAGATTGTTCTAGTTCCACGTGTCTTGCCTCTTCCGGGTGTCCCTTTAACTCAACTCCCCAAGTTTTGGTTCACCACTGCCGTAGCCAGGTATTGAACTCACAAGTCATTGGGTTTAGTCACTGGATCTAACCAATGCCTTTGTCCTCAAGGACGGGACCCAAAGAGTTGTGATTTCAAAGCTATTTACTACGATGACTATGTATAGAAAGTGTTTTAATCATTAGATCATCCACAGTAAATTTACGCCTAAGTTCTTGGAATATTTCACCTTTTTTGGCAGATCTTCTGTCATCACAACATGGGATATTGAATAACAAAAGGGATGGCAACGTAAAGAAAAAGAAACGAGATGAAATCGGCTAGACTATAAACCCAAGACATATTTAGAACAAAAATTAAATTTAAAATGCTAACGTCCCATCTCATTCACGATCGTCTCATTCATAAACGATCAGCGAATTTAATCAACGTCAAGGCTAGTCAGTACCTAGATGAGTGAGCAGTTAGGAATATCAAGTGCTGTAGACTTTGATGTGCGATTAGTATGGCTTGCGGTCATATCACTTTGAAATATTGATTGTCGTACGACCAGTGAAGTTAATCAAAATCGAGCCTGATTACTTAATAGTTAGGTGATCGTTTGGGAACACCAGTTGCTGTAAGCTTTGATTTGTGAATGCTGTCATGGATAAAGGCTCGGAATTGGAAATCGAAGAGCTTTGTTCCAAATCCAGTCGAGTTCGTTCCATTCACTTACGCGCAAATATCGTTGAATTCACTTCTTCTCTCAAATATGGATTAATTACAAGGACTTGTATTAATAAATCAACATTATCTCTAAAAATCTCTTAAAATCTAAAAATAATTGCTGGCATTAAATAAGCTGCAAAGATTTGAAATGTATTTAAAAAAAAATCAAATCAATCTTAAATTAGACACTTTCTCCTGAAACTATAATCTTATCCATCTCGCTCAATCAGCCGACTTAAGACAATAGAAAACCAACTTCCGGCAATAAGTATATATTGAAAAACTTGCTTAATATATCAGTGTGTCGTAAAGATAACACTTTAAATTTTGTCATTATTCATTGAAGACAGCGCAATGGCAGATACGGATATAAAATAAAAAGATTAAAGGGAAAAAATGAGGGAAAGTTTTCAAAGAATCATAACAACGTCTGAAATGTATTGTCTTCGATAAAAGGACCTCAAGCAGGAAAACGCCATATTGTCGCTTGTTGAAGGACAGGGAACACTGGATATATGACTGGAAATGCGACACTAAAACCCTTCAAACAGAATTTAGATGATTATATTATGAGTAATTGGATGAGGGAACATAACTGGAAGCTGAAGAAATAAAGATGATGCGAAAATAGGACGACAATTTGTCGTAAACGAATGAAGATAAATAATAGAAAGACTTCTCTTGTAGTTAATGTTTGTACGTTAAGCGGAAGTTAATGATTTTTTAAAATATATTTATACGCTGGGTATTACTTCTGGGGATCATCTGTCATTTACTTCCCTAGTCGTCTTTGTTTCAGGTGGGAAATGGCCAAGAAATGAATGACGCCTGGTTTCCTCTGAAATTCATTGTATTTTGCCGAGGATTTTGCCAGAGAATGAAATGAAGAAAGACAGATGAGAAATTGGCGCCATATTATCTGATATTAATTGACAGAAGGATTCATGTCGAAAACGAGACAAAATGCCTTTGAAGATGAGCAATGGCTTCGCTTGAAAACAGTATAAAAGGACAGGCAAGAAGAGATTTCTAAAAAAAAAATTATCTTAAAGATGGAGAAAGCGTTTGGAAAGAGAAATAGGTGATGAGATTTAGTAAGTTATGAGGCTGATAGAGAAGGGGACTAGAGAGTTAAAAACGAAGAAAAGGGAATTTGAAATGGCGAAGGAATACGAAGGGTGTTTGTGGCGTAAAAATACATATTAGTCGATGAGGAAAAGAGCTTTTATTTCACACCACAAATATTTTTCAACATAATCTCTTTCTTTGTCAATATACATCATTCTACGCTTCTTCGTTAACCAAAGCCTCTAAGACGTAAGGGGTTATTGTGCGTGAAATAATATAAGAAAAAGAAAAACGTTATTAATTAGCTGTCTTTATCTCTGAGATAAGGTATTGTGATTATTTACATTATTTACATAATTCGGACTGTTATCCTCATCTTCATTGACATATTCACAATGTTTCGGCCGTTGTACGCTCTGGCCTTCTTCCGGTGATAGGAGTTTCAAATCCCACCCTTTATTTCGTCCAACGGGGTAGATTGTTCTAGTTCCACGTGTCATGCCTCTTCCGGATGTCTCAGTTATTTCCCTTTAACTCAGCTCTCCAAGTTTTAAGTCAGTGAAAATTTTAGATCAAAACTTAACTGTCATGCGACAGACTTAGTGATACACGCCTATATATAAATATTACAAAATAGAAAAAAGCCTCCCTCCTGAAAAACCTAATGAACCCAAAAATATATTGTCCTACCAATTAACTCTATCACATCTAAAATTGGAAAGAATCTATCTAATCTCAACCTAAAATTTGTTACAACTACATCAAAAAAACAAAAAAAAGACTTAATATTAAACAAAACAATAAGCTAAAACTTGAAGAAGTAATTTACTTGATGGCCTGTAATAACTGTCACAACAAATACATAGGAGAAACCTAAAGTAATCTAAATAAAATTATATGAACAGAAAGGAGACATTTTACAAACCAATACATCAAATGCATTAGTTGCAACCGTAACGAGACTGACTACAATTTTGACATAAAAAATCCTACTCTGATCAAAGGAGAAAGTGATTCACTAAGACGTAAATGTCTAGAGAGTTCATTGATTGCAAGATCATCTACAGTAAATTTGCACCCTGGCTCTTACAACATTTCACCATTCCTGGCAGAAGTTCTGTTATCGCAGTGTGAGATATATACGAAGAAAAGTGGAGGAAAGAAGAAAAAGAAATCGGCTAGATTAAAAAAAATTCCCAGCATCCCATTGTTTGTTCGCACGTGTCATCACAACAACATAACAAAATCCTTCGAATGAAGTCCTAAAGGATTAAATGCGTCATAATAAAATATTTTCCACTTTATCATTTTCATTATATATATATATATATATATATATATATATATATATATATATATATATATATATATATTTTTATTAATAAAAATCTTATAAGTATAAGTATATATTTTATTAAAAAAATCTTATAAGTATAAGAAACTATACTCGCTCGGAAAACCTTCGGTGTATTGATTTGCAAATAAACAAGCCGGCCTTCCCTGACGATCCGCTTAGGTGAAGCCTTGGTAGGTTTGTCTGGCTCTCTAGGTTTAACTAGGTCTGCTCTACTCGTTGTATTGAGCACTTTATTTAGTTGTTTTGGGTAGTCGCATCGGTTTTTTTTTTTTTGGGCCTTGAACTCGTATGCTGGACGATTATTTTCGGTTAATCTACATGTCCTTGGTTCTTTCTTTTTATATACCCTTTTTTTCCTCTTTGGTGATGGCTTGTTTATTTGCAAATCAAGACACCGAAAGTTTTCCGAGCGAGTATAGTTTGTTATACTTATAAGATTTCTATTAATAATAATCCAGCTCTAGGCTACCCTATTGAGCACTTTTTAAAATCGACTAACATGGAGAGACGGCCTTACCTTACGATCCGCTTAGGTGAAACCTTGGTAGGTTTGTCTGGCTCTCTAGGTTTAACTATATATATATATATATATATATATATATATATATATATATATATATATATATATATATTGTTAAATATGACAGACTATGAATGTCTGTTATGTTTGAACATAAGCCGTTCTGAGCTTTGAATAGTGGCATGAGTTTCGGGAGAAAATAAAAGAAAAAAATGTCCAAAATTTGAATATTTTTTATTAAGCTGTTCCTTAATCTAACCTTTCGGCTCACATAAGCCATCTTCAGAGTGGTTATGCGGACATTTAAACTTAAACATTCACCATCAAAGATGATATTCTGTTATGTTGACATAGAAGATTGCTATGCGACGATAACGGTCGCGGAATAGCAGGCGCAGGTTGTAAATTCATGATGCAGTTCTATGATGTCGTACCACATGAGAGACCGAAATATTAACAACAGAACCATGTGTTTAGATGCATTGTAATATTTCGTGACTGGTTTGAAATGTAATTTTATTGAGTGTGGGTTGCTTTGTTTTAGTTTAGATGGCTTCCAATATCTGAAGGTTATTTTTACTGTGTGCATGTGTGAGTATTGATGTGTTATCAACTAATATCTCTCTAATATTATGTACATGGCTATGTTTTTTTTTTTCTAAGAACTAGAACTAAGATCAGAAAAGTGACAGGTAGAACGTGGTTGTAATAAAACTAGTATATGTAGTAGGTTTATTATTAGTATCACAGATACAATCTCTGAACAAGCATGTAAATTGATACATTACATTGTTTTTTTTTGTAGAGGATTTAGTTGTATGGTTGTAGGGTTATTAGAAACTATAAGGTTAATTGTTTTATTATTTTTATACAGTGTAACCCGGATATAAGAGAGTTGTCGGGACCGGAGAAGAAGTCTCTTATATCCGGGTGTCTCTTATATCCGGGTTTGGTCTATTTTATATACATTAACACAGGCTCTAATTTGGGACCAGAGAAAATATCTCTTATATCCGGGTTTCTCTTATATCCGGGTCTCTTATATCCGGGTTACACTGTATATGATGAGCTTAACTGGTCATTATTATTAATAGGGTTAACATTATGTTTTTGAGTGTTGTTTCATTATGTTTGTAATTATTATCCATTTCGTTACAATAGTATAAGTTAACAGTATTATGTTTATTTTGACGCACACTTATTATTATTATTAATATTATCAATTTTGTTAGACGTATTATTAAGTTTACTGAGATGCATTTTAATTTGTTGATCAATGACGGAATTAGGAAATCCATTATTAATAAGTGTTTGTTTAATGTTATGTAATTTTTTTATAGAATATGCTGATGGAAGAAGATATCATTTGTGTGCGTTGGATTAAGTTTCTTTTTATAACGACTAACTTATATTATTGTGATCATTCACTATTATAATTAAGAAGTCACGAGTTAATGCTAGTGGGTTTCTTATAAAGAGAAATGTTGAAATTATGTAATCAATAAATACATCAAGGAATGGAATTGTATTATTAATATTAAGTTCTAATGTAAATTTGAGGAAAGATGGCGTTCAAATTTGTTTTTGAGTTGTGAAATTTCATCAATATTTTTAGCTAAAACGAAAATGTCATCTATATATCTTACATATATAGGGGGTTTATTAGTGTCATTAAGTATTTTATTTTCTAAATGTGCCATATAATAATTAGAAAAAAGAGGGCCTAAAGGAGATCCCATCGCAATACCATCTACGTATCAATATTACCTAGGGCGTCATGAAAAGGTACTTGATTGGTGTAGTTCATAAAAGGGTGCTTTTATCGTGACACCATCACTAAATGGATTGATGGAGACTCCATTCACCCTCCTCTAAGAGCAGGTTTGAATTCAGAGTTTTCCTTCTCCTAGAAGGCTATAGAACCCAGTCTGTCCTGCTATTTACCCATTCATACCTTTCCCACGTAAGTGAATGTAATGGATTCGACTGGAATTCGAACTCGGCTCTCCGATTCCTCAATCCAAGCCGCTATCCATTACTCCACCGTGCCTCCTCTCAACATTTATCAGCCTGTCGGATAACAATAATAGATGTTATTTTTTTAGTTGTTTGGCTGCTTTTATTAAAGGAGTGTTTATAATTCCATTCGGATTTGGTTCTCGTGGCACGACGTCATAGAACGACATCATGAATTTACGACCTGCGTCTGCTATTCCGTCATTGTCGCATAGCAATCTTCTCTGTCAACATACCAGAATATCATCTTTGTTGGTGAATATCTTTGTTTAAATGACCTCATAGCTACTCTGAAGATGGCTCATGTGAGCTGAAAGCTTAGATCAAGGAACAGCTTAAAAAAAAAATATTCAAATGTTGGACAATAATTTACTTTATTTTCACCCAAAATTAAAGCAAATACACGGAGTTTAGAATGACTCATGATCAAACATAATAGACATTCATTGTTATATTTAACAATATATGTTTAAATAATGATCTCCTGCCCCAATACGCTAAATATATACATATGTGTGTGTGTTTGCATATGTCTTTCTGCACGTGATATATATAGAGAGAGAGATAGATAGATAGATAGATAGATAATATTAGTAGAAAATATACATACATATGCAAAATATATAAATACCCATACATGTATATTTTCAGAAAAAATTTTTTTCCAAGAGGAAGAATCCAATGGAATAAATTATGACCATTCCAATGGAATAAATTATGACCATGGAATATTAGTGTTTATGCCTTTTTATTATATATATATATATATATATATATATATATATATATATATATATATATATATATATATATATATCCCCTGACGAGTGTACGGAATGACGGCTGGACGGTCTGTTTACGAAAGTCTAGAATCGGAATGCTGAAGATAACTGCAATCAAGTAGGTGACCAATTTTATATATATATATATATATATATATATATATATATATATATATATATATATATATATATATAAATTTCGATTGAAGATGGAACAGAGCTTATTTTAACTCAATTTAATTTAAATAATTATATTGAAGTTTTCGGCTCTTGTTTTGAAACATGGGACTTCTTATGTCGCGATTTGGAATCATATATATATATATATATATATATATATATATATATATATATATATATATATATATATATATATATATATATATTTAGTGAAAGTGATGTAGTTTGTAACCTAGGGTTTCATGCTTTCAAAATCTTCAAACTTTAACAAAATTAGACAAATCCCCACCAACATCGGTAGATTTTTGGTATTATTATTATTATTATTATTATTATTATTATCACTGCCATTATTAACTTTCTATTATTTTATTTATTTATCATTATATTTTTATGCTTTTTTTCCTATTATTATTGTTATTATTATTATTATTATTGTTTCCATCATTATTATGGAGAACTTTACCGTTCATCCTATCTAATAAAATATCAGTTATTATTCATATATAAATAACAATATAACAGCTAATATTACCATTAACATAATTACAATCGTTAATAAGAAAGTCCCAGTTGTAGTTAAAACATACAAACACTATCGCCATGTCTACAGACAGAACCCAACATAATCCACGTGGTGGTAATAGAACTAAATCAATGAGTGTGGGTATGCCTATACATATGTGTGTATATATATGAGTGTATGTGAGCATGTCTGTCGACGCAAACAGCTGACCTGAAAAAATTCAAAGCCACCCCGACCCGTCTCCTACTAAGAAAAAAATAGATGCATATGAAACGCTACAATTTTGACACCTAAGTGGACAGAATGAACACTGCGTGCATACGCGTGCTCGAACGTATGAATATGTAACTGCGCCTAACCCAAGATTAAAAGTATGGATGTGTATGTATAAACTAACATGTATACGCTTGTATGCATGTGCGTCTATGTATATGTGAGTGTCATCCTAAACAAAAAGAAAAGATCATTTTCCCCCTCCCACTACCATACACGAATAAACAAACACAAATAAAGTATAAACAAATCCACTTTTGAAAAAAATAATCCAGTTTGTCTGAAGATCGTGAAGCGTGAAACCCAAAGTTGCGGGGTTGCTTTACATCTACATTAAAACAAAGCAACCCACACTCAACAAAATTACATTTCAAACTAGTCACAACATATTACAATGCATTTAAACATATGGTTCTGTTGATAACATTTCTTTCTCTCACGTGGTCATGTATGACGTCATAGAACCGCATTACGAATATATGGCCTGCGTCTGCTATTCCGCGACCGTTATCTTCGCATAGCAAACTTCTATGTAAAAAATATACAAACGCTGGAAATTAAAGTCACTATACGAATCTTAGAACGGCTCAGGATCAAGCATAATAGACATTCGTTGTCTGTTATATTTGACAATATATGTTTGAATATTGATCTGCTGCCCCACACACACACACACACACACACACACACACACACACACACACACACATATATATATATATATATATAAATAGAAAAGAACACGTTGGGTGCATAATCCGGAGTTCCTTAGTATTTTTGTTTTTATTTTTAAGAAGACAGTGCTCCATACAGAAATAGAGCTTTATTATAATATTTTTTTTATTATAATGAAAAATTATTAAACCATAGGCAGGAGTTAACGGTTTTTTGCCGACATCAACAAATTTTCGCATTAAATAATTAGCATAAAAAAAAATCCCATAGTTTAATAAAAGTTTTAAATGCTTAGTCAAATCATTGAATAGGTAATAGGAAAAACCCTTTCTGTAGTCGTCAAAAAACAAATTGAAATTCAGTGTAATAAGGTTTGTATATAAAACACCCACTTGAATAAACAAATAAATAAAGAGATAATCAGATAGACAATAATAAAAGACAATCCTTCCGACACATAACGACTTGTAGGCGCGCCATAAAAATATCCCTCACTGGGAACCAACTAAAGGATGAACGCCAACATGAGCCTTGAAATAGATACCCTACCCAACCTTAGCAAAACCTCTCAGAAGATGATGAATCTATAGATAAGAATTAACTCTCTGACCACTTAACGAAGAAAACTAGCCTAGCCCCTCCCACAATAATGAATGTTGTAACGGACCATGCCTAAAAACACACGTAAACCAAGAGATAGCTTATTCCTAAAATTTCGCTTGAAGATGAAACGGGACTAAACACCTCAATTCAACTTAATTTTAATAACTATTTGGATGGTTTCGGCTCTCGTTTTTGAAACATGAGAACTCTTATGTAGCGAAGGAATCATATTTTTAAACAAAAAAATATTATATATATATATATATATATATATATATATATATATATATTTCATACATTTATGTATACATGTATAATAGCTTCTCTTTCCCCCTCCTCCTTCACATCCTCCTTTACCTTCCTATTATACCCAACGTCGTACGTTTGTCTATTTTTTTTTTTAAATGATATAGCATTCATTAATATTTTTTTAATAAAGTGTTGGGAAATCAATTGATACAAACCACCTGACGATATCGAAAGGTTAAAACCAAGGTAGCGGAATAGACTAATCTCCTAATTTAAAAAAAAATTATATATATATATATATATATATATATATTCGGGATCGATATGGTCACAACTTTATTAAGACTTTCAATAATTCTATTCGTTTCAGAGGAAAAATATGGTGCCTTTCTTTTAAAATTAAGTTATTGAATTCCTGTTCTGAAAACTATGTTATTCCTGGGAACATTGTTCGGCGTGTCTCGAAGTTTAAGTGCCGTACCATTTATAATGTAGACCGATCTTTCGTTCGAGATGAAATCCTTTATTTTTCCAAGGCACTCAGCCCATTATCGAACAGTATAGGACATCGTCTGGCACACTCTATCTCTTCTGGATAAGATTCAGTTCTCCATATATCTGTCTGAAGGTGACGTCTTTTTTGGGAAATAGAACCAAATTTAAACATTTAGCTTACTTGAATTCCTTGATTATAAGGAAATTCGGTTCTTATGTTGTTACGGACAGACATATTAATTTGTCCAGTTATTATTTGTCCGATTTCGATAAGTTGGTTCTGTCCCGGGGTTGGGAATTTTGTAGGGCGGGGGGACATTGAGAAGTTTGAGGTGTTCAGTAATTTTGAAATGCTCCTCGCCCAGTTATTTAAACAAGCGCCTAATCCTGAAGAACATTTGCTTCATCTGAAAGCGCCACTGAATGACTTAGGATACAGTTTATTAATTCCTCTATTAATTCTCTTAAATTCCCTTAGCAGAAGAACCATTTTCAAGTAGCCAAATTATTAAAAACCAAGACCTATATTTATATTACCAGGCCTGACAAAGGTGCAGGGGTTGCAATATTAAATTTTTTCCGACTACGTCAATAAAATGTCTATTTTAAGTGATAGCAGTAAATTTTGGAAAATTGGTGACG
This sequence comes from Acanthosepion pharaonis, assembly GCA_903632075.3. NCBI lineage: Eukaryota > Metazoa > Mollusca > Cephalopoda > Sepiida > Sepiidae > Acanthosepion > Acanthosepion pharaonis. The sequence continues at coordinate 163,308 of CAHIKZ030005385.1, read as the reverse complement.
TCACTTGTGACGATACTTTAAAAACTGAAGTCCGACTACAGAAGAGATTGTTAGAACTTCATAAGAGAAAGTTTCTATCTAAAGAAATTTACAATAATATTCGTTCCGTAGGTTCCCAATGTCTTCGGTTGTATGGGTTACCGAAAATCCATAAAGAGGATGTTCCACTGAGGCCCATTTTGGCGATGCTAAACTCGGCGTAGCATAATTTGGCTTATTATTCTATTCAGAATATTGTGTGTCTAACACTTTTCAGTTCGCTGATTACATGCTTAAATTGAAACCTAATTCAAACACGGAGATTTTCGTGTCGTTTGATATAACTAGTCTGTTCACAAACGTACCACTTGATGAAACAATAGAAATGTGTGCTGTTTTTTTGTATCGTGGCTCTGCAAATACCGCCACCTTTTCCTGAGATTGTATCTGTTGAGTTGATGGAGATTGCTACTGTTTCCTTTACCTTCGACAATTGCATGTACCAACAGATAGATAGCGATGGGTAGTCCTTTATGAGCTCTGTTGGATAACATTTTTGTTGGCTTTCACCAGAAACAGCTTTTTCATAGGATTATTAAACTTTACTGCTACTTCCGCTACGTCGATGACAAGTTTACATCTTTTTTCCTCACACAAGAGTTCTTTTCTCACATTAATAATCGCCATTCTTTTTTAAAATATACAATGGAGATAGAAGAGAGTAAACAGTTTCCTTTCCTGAATGTATTGGTAGGAAGAACACCTTTGGGCTTTCTTACCAGTGTAAACCCACTTTTTCTGGGCTTTATCTAACTTGGGACTCATTTGCTTCAAGAACCAGGAAAATTAATCTTATAAGTACCGTTACCCATCGTGTTTTGATGTTGTTCTCCGAGTATAGACATGACGCTGAGTTAAAGAAAATTAAACAGCTGTTATTAATGGTTATCCTTAATGTGTTGTTTCATCTACCATTGAGCAAAAAAAGTTCAATGAGATCAAAAAATATGGTCTCTCTAAATGTCCTGTGACCACCGTAGATTGGTCCCGTCAAATATACGCAGTCAAAATTTCTATTAAACGGTGTTTAAATGCCGTTATGGTCCGGAGTATTTTTTTAACCAGAAGGGCTTTCCCCTCTTGCCGAAAGCATATCTTGCCTTCTAATCAACAAAGTCTAGGAAAATATCAATATAAATGTCGATGTGAGATCGACTATGTGGGCAAGATCATTCAGAGATTATAAGTTAGGATCGCCTAGTATATCGCGGGCCAGGTGCGTAGACACAAGCCTGTGACATCCACAGGCTCATGACACCGCGATCGATGAGCACCTATTAAATTCTGTTGCTTGCAGGATGAACTATTCTCTTGGGTTCTTTTCTGTCTTGCACAAGGCACGGACCAGATTCCATTTAGACATCCTGGAGTCTGTTATTATTAATATGCAGCGGCCTGCCCTGTGCAGACAAACGGGATTTGAAACATAAGTTGGCCTTATTTAGGGAATTAGTCGCCTAACTGGGAAGAAAATTATCCCCCCCCATTTTCTCCTCCATCTCGGTATTTTACAGTTTAATATTAGTAATATTAGTTATTGGTAAAAAAAAAATATCGTTTTATTCTGCCGACGATTTTATTTTTATTTCTGAAGAAGTGTCGAAAGCCGCCTTAAAATTTTAAACGCGACATACTAGGTATCTTATTTTAGCAATAAATTATGATCCCTGTCCTTAAGATTATTTTACCCTGCTGTGGCAACAACATGTTTATATATATATATATATATATACATATATATATATATATATATGAAGAAAAATATATACGGAAAAAACAAACAAAAATCCTTATATACAATTATGCTGTTTTAATGTTTTAAACGGAGCGCTGATCTTATAAAACTTTCAGTTATTTGTTTGGATAAGTCTTGTTCTTATGTACATCGTCTTTGTCATGTTGTATTGATAATGTTATAATTTATGAATATGTCCTGAAGATGGTTTATTAGACCGAAACGTCCGACGTTGACATATTAACATTAAAACAGCATAATTGTATATAAGGATTTTTGTTTGTTTTTTCCGTATATATTTTTCTTCATACTGTCGGATCTATATCCATATATTTGTTTATATATATATATATATATATATATTTGGTGGGATTGATGTGAATTTGTGACCCTGGGTTTCACGCTTTTGCGATCGTCAGACAAAGTGATTAATTCTTTAAAAAATTTGGGTTTATGTAGATTGCGTGTATTAGTGTTATTATGGGAGTGGGGGGGAATCGTCGTTGTGATGTCATCGTGCTAACGCAAACATAGATGCATGTCCGTACACCCGATGAGGTACGCAGACACACATACACACTTGGTCGTCCGCAGGGACTCATACATATATAAATATATGTGGACAGTTTGGGATTTGACATATGTATCTATATGGGTGGTGTTGTGTCTATACATACGCATTTGTATGTTGAAATTCAAATTTCCACATACAAATGCGTATGTATAGACACATGCCGCCTTGTCCTTCCGCTGGAAACCATTCACAAAGACCGCCGTTTTGCCTCTGACACTGATACCTGAAATATGTATTGGGAATATTAAATATTCCGAGCCTTCTTTCCTCATAATGCAGCTGCTTCTTTCTGATCTTAAGTATAAATATTATTTTTAATTCCATTTTCTTAAATACATATCCAGTCTATAGAATCCTCAGCATCTGTTCGTGGAACCACATCTCTGTCGCGGTAAGGAAATTGTTCAGCATTCAATACCATATAGGAGGATCGGTAGAGTAGAAATTCAGCGCTCTTTCGGGGAGACCGTAAAATGTAAATAGAAGCAATGTATCCTTAATAAAGAACGAATGATGTTTCCAGTACTTTGTTTAAATATTGTTATAATTCATTGGATCCTGTCAAGATTAACAATGAGGGTAACAGCTGATTTTCAAGCCCTTTGATTTATAAAACTGATGCGACAATGACTGATTCAGCTGTTGCTCCCATTGTCACTTTTGACAGCGAATGTAACAGCTGGACACATGAGGTGCTTATTGCAGAGCCGTTTGCTTAAATGTCCTCCCACCCTATTATCTTCGTCACAAGTGACAAGATATTTTGTCAAAGCATTTCGTGATAAGACAAAGGAAAGAGAGTCCAGGATTGTCCATGACTTTGTGGAAATTGGAAAAAAACGGTGAATTAATTTTCTTTTTATTGTTATGCTTTTCCATACATTTGGTGCTAACCTGCACGCTTCTTTTCTCTCTCTTTCTCACTCACTTCACTCACTCACTCACTCACTCACTCTCTTTCTTTCTTTCTTTTTCTTATCTCTGCATTTCTTTCCCTTTTACTTTTCTTTTTCTGTTTTGCATTCTTTTCTTTACTTTTTCTTTTCTACATTATTTTCCTAATTTCTTTCTACTCTTCTTTTTCTTTTTATCTTTTAAATTCTTTAATTTTCTTTCTTGTCTTTCTTTTTCCTTTATCTCTCTTTTTCTATATTTTTCCTGTCTTTATTTTCCTTACTTCTTTTTTTTCTTTCTTTCTCGTTTTCCTTTGTTATTTTTTCTCTTTTTCCCTCTTACTTTTCACTCCTTATTATTGTCTTTCTTTCTTTCTTTCTTTCTTTCTTTCTTTCTAAAACTCGTCATAATTTTGATAACCTAAATTGTTTTTCATTCTTTCTTTTATTTTGTTCATATTATCTTTCTTACTTTCTTTTTTTCTTTCTTTCTTTCTTTCTTTCAACATTGACAATGGATTAAACAGTTTTTGTAGTCTATAGTAAATTGTGAATGAATGTTTCATCCAGGTATTCATTTACTAAATTATTTATCGTGGCATGCCAGTGGCGAGATCTTTTATCAAAATATCTATCAATGAAATAGAGTAGCTCACTTCCATGTTCTCCTTCCTTTGTTGTTTATTTGAATATCATCCCATCAAGTTTGGTACCCACATTCTCAAGGTAACCGAAGAAGGATAACTTTATTTTCTTGACAAAATTTAAGAAGATATAATTTATTTATATGAAAATATAAATTTTTGAATGCAATATCGCTATATTTTTTGACACTCTCTTTCAAAAAGATTTATGGCAATATTGCATCTCCGTCAGTAGATTTTACGAATTGTTTTTAATTAAGTGAGAGGTTACATTTGTCAAGTTCACACTTCCGAAAGATGTTTTGTTTTAACAATAGTTGACAATAGAATCTCCAAAAGTCAAAAAAAAATACTGACGGCCTCGAACCTATTGTCAGTCTTGGGTTACCTAACACCTAATTTTGACAATTAAACATCCTCGCCAATAAAACTATTCTAGGGAGAATTTTAAGGTGATTCGACAGAGAAAAATGGGTTCATGCTTTTCCATAGGGTATAAGAACCAAATTCTGTTTTCATTAGAAATACGAAATCTCCCCATTGAATTGGTACTGAAAACCATTGCACTATGCACCACGTTCTTCAACTGCGGATATTCTTGATTAAACGTCAAAGTATCAAACTATATGTCATAATGAGCATAGTGGGTGCATGTATTTTGATCTCAACGTCCCTTTGTTAGCGTCCTATTCAATTACCATACAATAATAAATTCTCTTCATATTTTCTTGACAGTTACTGGGCCATAAGTAGTTGATCATGTCCCCCAGGGGTTGACACACAGTGCATATCTGTTCATGAGCAAGAGTAGTGAAGAAGCATCATAACCAATCGTCTAGAATATTTTTAAGTATGAGGGATGAGGCAGAAAAGGCGACTTAGAATACATTCGCTTAATCTTCAATCAGCCTAAGTGGATTAAGCGATTTTTACGTTACGATATGCCATCAAATCGATTACTTAAAATGTAGGAGAACCCACTGTTTTATCCGATGTGCTTTAGACCGTAATAAAAGTGTCGACTTAAGAATAAATCCATGAATTCTTTAACACACACACATTTATATATATATATATATATATATATATATATATATATATATATATATATATATAAAACCTGTAGTTCATAATGTTACCGTGCTGAGTAGTATTATTTACAGAGTGCGTAATCGGGCGTAATCAACGTATTTTGAATAATGCTTGGCCGCTCAAACCCTTCGTCAGGATTACTTCTGACTTCATACGCACACAAACATCGATGGTTTCCATAAGGTTCCGTGTGACTAATTTTACTTACAAAGCTTGGTTCAACCACCTGTGGTATGCTTTTCCTGCACACACACACACACACACACACACACACACACACACACACACACACACATATATATATATATATATATATATATATATATATATATATATATATATATATATATATATAAGTGTGCCGGAATAAACAGTGAAATAATTGTTAAAATCGTACACGTTAAAACGTGCTCAATTTCAAGTAGGAAAACCAAACTTGCAGATCGAATACCTTAAAAAGATAAGAACGCTGACCGGAACACTACTGAAAAAACATTTTTCCTATGTTTGTTTTTCCGTCTATGTTAAAGGGTCGGTTGAACCAGATGATTTTCCTTTTTCTTATTCAAATATTATCTGTTCTTGGGTTCGTTTGGTTCTTGAAACACAAGTTGGCGTTATATCCCTCCTCACTCAAGGTAGATACATTTATTTTCTTCTTTTCGTTTAATATTTCTTCATTTGAAGAATTTTTGACAATCTTCATTGTAAGCCTAACGGGATATTTTTTTAATTATACTTGACGGGTAGTTCGATGCCGTATTAATATATCTGAAAGCCATAGTAGGTTTTTTCATGAAAGTTGAGATGGTTTCAGTCAACAGGCTTAATTCTGAGTCCAAAAACTGGACTACATTCCTGTTGATCTACACAGTAAAAGTAAAATTCAGATCTTTAAAGATTCTGTGTAGCTTTTACCTGGTGGAATCGTTGTTGCTTGTTATCCAGTACCACCATCAGTCCATCATCTCGGAGTAGACTGTGTCAGGAGTAGAAGCTAGCTATAGCAACAAACAAAACTGACACTGAGTTGTTGAATGGGAGGTCTGAGATCACGGCCAAATGTAAACAGGTTAGGAAGTTAATTTTGGGGCTATAAGAACCCGGATAAAATTGGAATGATTTTTTTTCACTACAAATCCCCCCACCCATCACTTCGGGTGTGGAATGAAGGCATTTAAGTTGTTTCAGTTGCCTCTGATTGATTCCCTGATGAGACCTCAGAGGTCGAAACCGCGATAGTGTTCCGTTCAGCGTTCTTAACTTTTTAAGATATATATATATATATATATATATATATATATATATATATATATATATATATATATATACTTTTTTTGCCCGGTTTTGAAATAACACAGTCCAACAAAAAGAACCGATTATTTTTGCACTATTTTTTTTTTTTACCTTAACACTTTTTAAGCATCTGTCCTTGTGTGACCACCAAATCTATTGCAAGTGGTAAGTAAACGATTAAGTTAACATCAATCAATTATAATTTACAAAATGCCAAAACTTTATGTAACAATATTAAGCAACAATTTAGTGAAAATAAAATCCAATCTATTTTTTCCGGATAGTGACACCCCCCACACACACACACTCTCCGGTGTAGGCGCGATCTATGCACTGTATATACATAGTATTTCAGAGACTGTATATGAGTCCATGTTAGTTTATAGTAGCGATGATGAAGAAGTGGTTCCGCTATCTGCAAGTACAATTCTAGAAAGCCTCCAAATAGGCAATAAACTTGGAAATCATTTTCTTACAATTGATAACAATATTAAACAAACTGTGCAATTCCAATGTGATTTGAAAATAATTATGGCACGTTATGAAGAATCGCATAAAGAACTAGCAAAAACAAAATCACAACATCTGATAACCGAATTTGTATTCAAAACCAGTGAAAGAAAAATAACACAAAATGTTAATTTTATTCAAATAAGATATATCGCCATTAAATATTTCCAGTGATGAGAGTGATTTTGCGCCACCGAAAAACAGCAGAAAGCGGGCACGTTTACTGTCTAGTAATGACACTCAATTACTGAATGATATATATATATATATATATATATATATATATATATATATATGTGTGTGTGTGTGTGTGTGTGTGTGTTTGTCTGTGTGTGTCTGCGTAAATAAAATTTCATTTTTTTTTGTATGTGTGTGTGTGTTAGCACTTTTTTAAATATATTTGAAAATTAGAACCTTTTCTAATTTTCATATGTACACTATATTTTTTATATTTTTTTTATTTTGCACGGTAGCCTCTGGAATGTATCCTCCGCACAAAAAAGAATTATATATATATATATATATATATATATATATATATATATATATATATATATATATATATTTTTTGGCAGCATGTTGTCATTGACACATGTTTCACTAAATAATTTAGACAAGTTTTGTCTACCTATTTTTAATATGATCCTCTCATATTCACGGACAAGTTTCATAGTATTCTTATTAAAGGAAGAAAGAAAGTTACCATATTGATGCATATTCATTTATTCCGAGTACCTTCGTCATTAGCAAAATATCATATTCAGGGTCTTGTTTTATCTAATATAAATTTATTGTGTTTATCTGAAAATTAAATTAAATTAAATTAAATTAAATTTTTCATTTCTGAAGTGAAAAACACTAAACTTATGGAATGTACAGTTTTTAAATTTTCTGATGTCAGAAGACTCGTGCAGTAACATCAAGGGAGGTAATTAAGTTATTAAAATGTTTATCTATTTTTAAAACTATTTAATTCTGTTAGTCAAAACCTGCATATCTTTAAACTATCTGCTGTGAAACATTTGCGCAGTATTCGTAATTAATTTTTATTAAGGTTCAATTTCAATTTTTAATATAGATAGCTTCAGGAATTTTAGTTTATGCCTATTATTTTCATGAAAAAGTATATATATATATATATATATATATATATATATATATATATATATATATATATATATATATATATAAATTTTTCTAAATTGCGAATGTGAACAGGTATGCTGTTGTAAATATTTACAAATGTTAGATGCATCATTCAAATGAAAACTCAACCACCGAAACAGCGTTTTCTGATGGAGATAGAATCTCTCAAGGGACATTTAAATTTATATATAATGTTAGTTTTCTGCAACACGTTAATTGGTAGGGAGGAGTCATTACGAATGATTAAATTGGATATATTTAATTTAGTATAGTATATAATTAATCTTATTTTTTTTACTTACATATGCGGTGGATATATTAGTATTTATTAGTTTTGGTGGGGCATATTTTCGTTTTGTTTATAATTAGAATGTATTTGATTGCGATATAAAAGAAAATATGTTTAGGATTATAGGAGGAAGTATTATATTCTATTTGCTTCATATTAAAATTTATAATAATTTCTAATCGTTTACGTGTACTGGGTATTTTAACATTAGACCTACGAGTCATGATTGCAATCCGTTTCTTCTCTCCAAAGCTACGGGTTAATTAGCAGGGTATACTGGGCTCTCGCCATGGATGTCAATCAGTTTAAGTGAAAGAAAACTCAGAATTCAAAACCGTAGAGAAGGCAAGAGGAAACCATTCGACTATCTTTTTCAAATATATATGGAAATTCATGTATAATAAAGAAAAGGAATATGTGGAGAGTCATGACCGTCTACGTTCCAAAGAAACATGGCAATTAAAAATCTCCATGTCTGGAGTGAACTTACTACAGTAGTAATGGCCGACGAGAATAGCTTGTTAACCATTTCAAAGTGATTTAAGCTTAACACGAGAAATGACTAATGCGTTGTCCCCAATGAGGATCAAAAACATTTACAAGCTTAACCATAGGCAACTAGTAATATACGGCCCCACATGTCACATAGCAAGCTGAATTCTAACAGGCTGATGTTAAACAAAAAAAATGTAAATGGTCGCTTAGAAAATTGTTAATCTAAAAGGAGGTAACTATAAAAATTGAACTCTTAGAACGTAAATTAACAATGTACAATTACGTAGAAGTTATCAGACGTTATTTCAATTCCATAGACATGTTTTCAACACTAAAATGTATATTTACACTTTCCCCCCTCTAATCCACGAATTATAAACGACTGTGAGTTACCTCGCTTTTATGATTTTCAATTGCATATACGGCCCGTTTTGCAAATGAATGATATTAGGTAAATTTTCTACCTCATAGTCCATTGTATTTAAAGATTAAATTATAAAGTTTGTTGTGATATTTTGTTTAACAAAAATGGTTAACAAATGTGTTGCATTTGGCTGTTCTAGTGGATATGTTACTAACAGTGAAAACGTAATTTTCTTTGCCCTTTGGAAAATCCGACTTCATAGAAAAATAGATAGAATTCGTTAATCGTATTCATTGGTTTCCTATGAAAACTTCAGTACTCTTTGTGAAACATTTTGAAGAGAAATATGTTTTGAAAGGAAAACTGAACAACCTGAATTTGAGATTTATATCCAATACCTACAATACATTCAGAAAAAAATAAGAAAACTGTTTCTTTTGCCGGATACAAGAGAATTCAGAAAGCCCCTAAAACAACGATTCGTCCAAATTGATCAATTACATGATTTTATTTTAGCTGATAAAGGATTTTATTCAATTGGAAGAAGCAAAGTGTTATCCTAACAGTTTTGAATTTTTTAAAAAAAAAAAGAATGATTATATTCTAATTTATAGAATAGTCTTTGACCGTGAAATCCATTTTCCATGAATAAAAGAATGTATTCGCATTGACCAAAACCTTCACGTCCACCTCCATTGCGATGGAACCCCCATACCGTTACAACACTGGTTTATACATGAATATAATGCTAAACTCACAGGATTTAGCATGTTGGAAAAATTTCCAAACTACATACAAACATGATGGAAGAACAACCATACTCAATTTTAAAAGAGTTGCAAAAGAAAAACAACATTAGCAACCAAAAAGGTCGTCCTCCATTTTCTGCAGAACCAATAAGTTATGCCTCATGTCTCAACAAGCCTACAAATTACTTCTGGAGAAATATCTATTAAACTATTTTTCTTCATTATAGAAAATATAAAATAAATTAAACATTTTCAATGTGAAATATGTTCCTTGGTCATGGTAAGTAATGATAGTGATGATGCTACAGAGAAGCAATACTTTTACTTTCTCGAGGAGATCTTACGGTTCCATGTAGCCAAATGGCACAGTTCATTTGTGCTTGCTTTGCTATACTTGACTATGCAAATAAATTGTAAAATATAATCAATCCACTACAATAGAGTCTGCTGAAAGAATTTGGGAAACTTATTCTCCAAAATATCTTTTTACTTGTGAAGAACACATTGAAAAAGGAATTCACTTTACAGAAAAACGAAAATTTTATATGAATACTAACTTTGAAAATTAAAGTATAGTAGAGAGGAGTCGTATCATAGATTCGGGGCTGTGCACCATACTCCCCATATATATATATATATATATATATATATATATATATATATATATATAATTAATTTAACTGTAACGTGAAACGCATATAATATGTCTCACACATTATAGATATCTATCTATCTATCTATCTATCTATATATATATATATATATATATATATATATATATATATATATATATATATTTTACTCCTATGAGTCACTTTTTTAGGCTCTCCCTAACCACGGCCATCTCCATTCACACGCGGTTTTTTTCATTTTTATCCCCAGTCATTTTTACCTGCTTAACTGTTTACTGACCACGCGAACACAACGTCTTTTATTTCAATTTTTCAATTAGTAAATAACTTTTTCTTTCACTCACATATTTTAACCCCCTCATATCCCGCTAATTTTTTTTCAGATATATAAACCAACAGCATTGCATTTAACACACCCTGTGCAACTTTATTTTTATACACTACGTAGCAGCGAAACTCCCATTAGCCAGTTGTTTACTTCCGGCAACATAGACCCTGTGCCTGACGAAGTGGGAACACCACCCACCGAAACTATCGTCGCACGCCAAAAACATAGGTACGCGTATATGTACTAATTAATACACACACACACACACACACACACACACACACAACACCCACGCACAACACACACACACACACACACACACACACACACATATATATATATATATATATATATATATATATATATATATATATATATATATGAGAATATGCTATATAAATTTCTATATATCAGAAAAAAGTATGGCAATGACAAAGTGTAAAAATTCGTTATTCCGCCTTAAGTTCTCTTTGCTGATTAAATGAATACAATTTTGTTTTGGGGGCGTTGAAATTTGCAGATCATTCCTTGTCTCAGTTACCCAGTGATTGGAGGCCATTTTTGAGAGCAGTTGACAATTGCCAAGTTTTACTTTGACGGATCTGTTGGATTTGCTACTAAGACAAGAGTAAGTAGATGTGTCATCTGCATAGATAGCTGGTCGGTGACTGATGACATCAGGAAGGTCGTTGATAAAAATCAGTAACAGCGTAGGTCCGAGTATAGAAGCCTGAGGGACACACATTAATATGAAATAAGCTAGAAGTTTGTCCATTCAATAAAACATGTATTACACAATTGTTAGGAATGATTAGATTAGGTCAAATATCCTTCCAAAAACATCGTAGCCCTTGATATATATTGAATTTATTCTAAAAGTATAGCATAAACATGTCAAAACATGTTAAAATCGTTTATCTTCACAATTGAGCAATGGTGAGAGGAAGAAGATTATTCAGGCCTTCAGTAATCAAGAGAACGGTGAAGAAGTTTAAAACAAACGGAACAGTAGATCATAACAGCAATTTAGAGATAAATACATTCATACTGTTCAAAGTAGAGTCCAATAAATTTGTAAAAACTCGGAGAACTCCAGTAAGATATCTTTAATCATTTCTAAGATATAACGGTTCAAAGCTTAAACTAACATTTGGATAATTTTTCTGTTACACCCGGTATATATATATATATATATATATATATATATATATATATATATATATATATATATATATTTTTTTACATCGCTACACAAAAACTTTCATGTTTCGGAACTTTAATGATTCTTCATCAGGCGATAGTAGATAACAAAACACAAATGATTTACTTGGGAAATTTGAAAACAAATCGTTACAGCTTTTGAAAGTTAAAAAGAGGGGAAACCTAATGTCAGAATTAAAAGATTTAGTTGTGGATATGTTTGGATTATCCAATTAAAAGTCAGATCTATGCTAAAATAGAAAAGTTAAAAATAAAATCCAAAGTTCAGATTTGATGAAGTAGATGAACTACGGAAACTTCTTAAAGGGACCGAATAGATAAAGTTAAAAGAAATTTTGAATGGGAAGTAATAACAGAGCGATATTAAAGTTGAAAAAATCCAATAAAAATTGAGTGGACCATTATATATTTATAAAATAATGGCTATGTAATTGCCATGCATAAAATATTTATGAAGAATTCTTTTAACTATATTTTAATGTAAAACGTAGACAATGCCTACATAAAACTGTTAATTCATCTTTTTGATTTAGCAGAACTATATTTTTTAGGAAACTTTATAATATGCAGCTTTTCTTATAAACACAGGGCACATGGGTCATATAAGGATTTACAGATTCTCGTTTTATTAATATTTTCCAGTTATCCTTAGTTTTATAATTTCTTTTAAATGCCAAAAATATTTAGAAAGGGATGTTCGGTTACGGTAGGCATTGTCGTTGAAAGAAGATATGTGCTGATATCACCTCAGTTTAAAGGGATTTTTGTAGTGCAATATTGATATAATAGAATATTTTCCACCTCACTGGAGTATTATTGGCTGGTGTCCGTCATAAATACCAACGGACATGTAGGGGAGTCAGAAAGCCTTAGTCTGAGAGCTAAGTCTATAACGACGCCCATTGGACTACGCCATTGATCTTCTTACCTGCTACTACGACGTGTACCAGTCGATTACTTCTACCATATTCTACTTGGTTATAGTAGCCAAAACCCCTTGGCTACTTCGTTCAAATATATCCCTTTCCAGGACATATCAAATATATATATATATATATATATATATATATATATATATATATATATATATATATATTTTTATTTGAAAAAATTCTAACATAAATATGTTATGAAATCACTACGAAAATACCCCTTTGTTTGAACACTTCTGGTGTCTTATCAAGTGATGGTGTTCAATGTAGAATAAAGGGTTTTAAAAGTTTCAAATCAATCAAACACCCCTCGCTAGGGTAAACGCTATTACATAAGCTGTTACATAATACCAATCAAAATACAAGTATATGATAACTCAAAAAACTTGACAACGAACCTTCGTTATAATTATTAATGATTAATGTTAGGTTTAGACTAAAATAGAAATCATTCTAACTAAATATTAGATTTTACTATAAAATTGAAAATTAAAAATTAGCATTTTAAATTTTATTTGTATTAAGTTTAAAATATTATAAAATATTTAAAGAAGAAACTACGGAAAAAATACATATATTTTGTTATTTTGTTTTAATGGAAAAAAAAACAAAATCTCAGTTAGAATAAACGTTAATCTAATGCGGATGTAAAACATCGTCACAACTTAGATACATTTGAAGTGATGATATGGGAAGAGGAGGACGAAATATTGCAAATGAGAATACGTATCCAATCAGATTATAATATACAAACACGTAGACATATTTAGATATATAAACACGCAAAAACACGGACGAAACAGGAAATAGATATCCACGACAAAAAAAAAATAGATAAATAAATAAATATAATATCAGACAACATATAAATACAATGAAAGGCATATATAAGGAATCATACACACATACATTAAAGACATAGATATATACACCCCCACAAGATTCAAGTTTGAAAGTGTTAGTAAACAAATGCAAACAGACTCTTAAAATATTACTTACATGGGCAAAGATATATAGATAAACAGAGGGTTCAATAGGTAGAATTTAAGAGGGGTAGAATAGGAAAACAAATATTCGGCAATGAACAATGCACAGAAAAAAAGACAATAAAATATACAGAAATGGACAGAAAAAATAAATATATACGCATACACACTCATACAAAAAAAACTAAATTCAAATGCTCAGACAAAATGCAACACTTAAAATAGAATTAAACCAGCTAATATATAGAAAAGAAAACCCATTACCACACAAATATATACAAATACCTCATATATACTTATATACGCATGAGTACACAGCAATACATGCACAAAACCAACAAACTGTAATGTTTTTGTTTGAGCTGTAGAGACTAGTCACAGTTCTCCGAAAAAAAGATCTCCGTAATTTGGGATCTCCAACTGATGCGCTGTATTTTTCAAACTACAGCCTTAACCTGTTCAAGTCTAGGATTAACCTTCCTCCGCATACCCCTCTGTGCCTTTTACTCTGTAATCGTCTACGTTGAGTGGTTCTTGTACAGAGTGAACGTTATTGTTAAAAAATCGGCTTCCAGCTAGCCGAAGAAGCTGGCCATTTAATCGAGTGATCTTTGAAACCCATTTCATTCATATATTCTTTAGTTTTCTTCGATGAATGTGATGGAGCTTTGTTGTTTATCATGGTTCTACGTGTGCCTTCAAAAAGTCCAGATATGCGTGAACTCTCATTCTAACATAATCTGAAACTCACCATCAGTCCACCACCTCACTATTCATAGTCTCATACTAAAACATCAACCCATCTTCCCCCTTGAATTGGAAAATACCACATAATTTTATTTTTTTTATTCTCTCGGATAGAATCTGGTTTCTTTATTTAAAATTCGTTTGCCTGATAAAATCGAAGTCTTTTACAGAGTTCTCAAGGGCTCACTCTTCCTACCCAGTTATGCCTAATTTTGTGTTTCTTCTGAGCCAGTTGGTTTCATTCATTTATATCATTAATAGTTTACTAGTTTCATCGTTTACTATGAGTAGATATAATGTTCTGACATGGATTGGATATTTTTATTTTATTTTATAATTTTTATGCGTTTTTTGGTTATATCACTGAACTGTCTTTTCTTATCGCAGATGATTATTACTGAGTGAGAAAGCAGAACATCAACAAATATACGAAGCCCGGTATGCTCATCACGACGCCGAGTCTGTTAAGAGTGCACCGCTCATGACAGCCAAAGATGGGCTGATAGGTTTTGATAAGACCAATGTATAGCATTGTAAATGGAGTCAAGTTAGAAATTAATCCAGATTGGGTAACCCAGTCTCATGAGACGGTCATCGATGAAGGGTGTTTCCAAGTATCTAAACGTGCCACCCAAGTCGCTTTGGCTGCCTCATTCTTCAAACATATAAAAAACGGACATGATACCCAATCACAATGCTCCCTCAGAATTCCACCTCAAGAAGAGATTCACAATGCATCAGCACCTAAGGGTCAAATAGTTATGGCCAGTGTATAAGTCCCTGGGGCTCATGCCCATCTGGTCATAATCAGTGTATCAGCTCCTAGAGGAGATGTCCAACTGCTTATGTTCAGTGTATCAGCCCCTAGCGAGCATGCCAAACTGGTAATGATCAGTGTATCAGCCCCTAGACAAGCCCAACTGGTTATAGTCAGGGTATTAGCCCCAAGGAGACATGCCCAACTGGTTATGGTCAGTGTATCAGTCCCTAGACAGGCCTGTCTTGTTATGGTCAGTGTATCAGTCCCTAGACAGGCCTGTCTTGTTATGGTCAGGGTATCAGCCCCTAGACAGGCCCAACTGGTTATGGTCAGTGTATCAGCCCCTAGGGACATGCCCAATTATTTATGTTCAGTGTATCAGCCCATAGATAGGCCCAACTGGTTATGACCAGAGAACTAAATCTGTGATACTGACCAGGATTATTACTGGAGCCTATCTTAATTCAACAAAACAAAACATGTACACATTAATATTTCCAATAAGTTAAGACCAGAAACTATGAAAGCAATCCTGATATAGCGTCAGGGCATCTACTATTATTAATATCCAGAATCACCGAAGTTAGCAACGTCGAGCCTGGTCAGTACTTAGATGGGTGACCGTGTTGGAATACCAGGTACTGTATACTTGGATGTGCGAGTTGTGTAATAGATAATGCCTTGGAATTGTTAATCGGAGAGCCGATTTCCATTGGGTCGTTAGGCGCAAATCCCTTGGGAAAGGGATGGAAACCACCTCTTCTATTATCAGCTATGGGTTAAATAGTAAGACTTGTACCACAAAACCATTATTATTTCAAAAATAAATTATTTCAATATAAACATATTTTGTGCCTTTAACCCACAGAGGGTTGATAAGCCGTAGAATCGATCAATCCATCATGACAAATCGATACAGAACGTAGAGGGTGATGACTCTCCACCATTTCCTATTCAATGAGATCAAGAACATTATTTGAATACATGTTGAAATCCCGCAAAATCTTGAGTTGGTAATTTTCGACCACCTTTTATGGCTTCCAGTGGTACCATTATTCATCAAATATAAATCTACACTTCCTACATAGGTACCAATGCGTATGAGAGGCCATTTTATCATGGCAGTGTTTGTATTTTTCGATGATATAATGGTATATATTATTACCATTATCATAATTATTATGATTAGTAAGAGTTGTAGTAGTAGTCAGTTATTATTTCGTGTCTGTCGTTTATAAAAAAATAAAGAGCAGGACGTTTGCAAAATATAAATATTATTATTATTTATTTTATTTTCTTTCTCATAAATTCCAGAATGCTTGAAAAAAATATTAACATTATTCTTCTTATTTTTCCCGCTCTTATAATTTTAGTATTATTATATTATTATTGTTTTAATTATAAATATCAGATCGTTAAGTTGTTCAAGTAGGCTTAACAAAGATCCAAATGGAGTTTGCCGTAATACACGCATGCGCGCGCAATCCCAAGTTCCTGGAAAATCAGAATAGCGCACTTCCGCTTTCCGAGTCGCCCACTCACAGCCATTGACCAGTGGTGGCTTTGTGCACGGTCAATTTCAGTGAAAAGAAGCGTTTAAATACTGCCTGCAACAAGCGCCCGTCTTGTTGTTGAGTTGTTGATTCCAATTGAGTGCCATCGATTTAACGGGATTGGCCCGGCCGAAGATGGCTGCGTGACTGTGCGTTCATAGTCGACCAACTTCAGCCATCTTCTATTTCTACAGACTTGTTTTTTTTTGTTTTTGTTTTTTTTTTTTTGTAATGTTAAGAGCCAATGGTAGTTGGATCTCAGTGAGAAAAAAAAAAAGCTTTTTAAACACCGGAAATTCACATTCACGTATTGCAGCAAAAATTACGGTACGTACACACACACACACACACACACACACACACACACACACACACACACACACACACACACACACACATATATATATATATATATATATATATTGGTAGTAGTGCTGAAAAATTCTCAGTCGAACCGACTTTCCAAAAGCTGCCCAATGATTAAATATCGAATTCCTTCCTATACATTTCACCGACTTCGCCATCTATGTAAAAAAAAAAAACAAAAAAAAATAAAAAATAAAAAAAAAACCTCCAAAATATCTGGAGTAATTGCTTTACAAGGAAACGCCGATTTACTTAGATTTTAGAAGTATCTAAATTGATATTTTTAATACTTACAAGATTTATTTATATTTTCATTTCTCCCAGTATGAGGGCGATTGCTTCCTTCATCTATTAAATCTTCCAGTGAATTTGTATTCATGTAGATGCTATGAAAAATCGATCTCCTTCCAAGTCGTTAAAAGGTTGCCATGTTTTTTAAAGCACGCGTTTCATTCGATTTTATGTTAAATAAAATGGTGTTGCTTTCAGAAGGCATCGCTATTGTTTCCTAAAAAGAAGTAAATAAAAATTCTAGAACACATGTCTTTACTGCTCCATGCATATTGTGGTGTAGATGGTGAATACCTTTCTCTAGAAATTATTTCATGTGTTGAACCTGTTGACGCAGTACAGCTTAGGTAGGTTAATGTTCCAGACATGTTTAATAAGGGGCTGGTCCAGCCAGAAATGTTGTCGTGTATCTTGCTAAGCATATTAAGTAGAATGGGAATTATATTAGCGGAAAGTTCCAGCTGGGACAGAATGTCGCTTTTCTGCTGTAGCAGTGGTAGCAAAATTAATCGAATGTACATGGTGCTTTTATTTACAATCACCAAAAGCGAATGAAAATTGTACTTTGCGGCCTCAAATACAATATTTTACTCGTCCCGGGTATGATGATAAACTACATCCGGTAGCAAGGACTCTAATCGGGAGGTTTTGAAGAACGTGGAACCACCTCTTAACTGTTGTTGTTTCCATCTCCAAACTGAAACAGGGTGGTATCAACTGTTTGGGTCCTAGCTATGGGCAAATACTTAACTCCCAAAACTGGTGTCAAAATACTATAAAAGTATAAAAATAGATTTTAATAGTAAAAATACCAGCAATGCATTTTTGAAAAAAAAATTACCAGCAATACATTTTTGAAAAAAATATTACTATTTGACTCTCGACAAAAACCTCTTTACAAAAATACGCCAATGAAACCTGATCTACAAACTGGTTTCTTTCAAAGAATACATATTCTATTCATACTAAAAATCTTGTCAGCATTGAATAACCCTTTGAGGTTGACATGTCGTAAAACAAAAGAAACCAAACCATATTTTACAATGGTTTACGTAGCCTAAGTGGATGTGTGGATAGAGACACGCATAGCGTATTCTGTTGCAAGTAAACGATTCCTAACCTGGGACCACGTTAGCTCAGGGCACAAGTCTGTGATACGTGGTTAGTGTTCGGGTGTTAGGCGTGTTCATTTGACACTGTTGCTAACACTGAAGCAACACCCGTGCGTAGTTATTATCCGAAATGACATGATAACCTCTCGAGAGCCTAAAATCTGAATTCATTAATAATTTAAATAAATAATTTAATGTAATTAAATAAAACGCTCTGATGTGGCGTGTTACGTGGTTGCACTGAACTCTTTCATTACACAGACGATGAACAGATATCGTGATTTTCTAAGTGTAGCTGCGATAAGAAACAAGACCGAAAGTATTGCGTCCTGGGTATGACGATAAACTACATCCGGCAGCAAGGTCTCTGATGGAATTTTGAGGAGCGTCGAACCACCTCTTAATTGGTGTTGTTCCCAGATTCACCTGCTAGTACTCCAGCTATAGTTAAATAATGAACCTCCAAACTGGAATCAAAACATTATGAAAGTATTAAAATGCATTTCTATAGTAAAAAAAATACCAGCAATACATTTTTGTAAAAATTTAAAAAAAAAAAATACCAGTAATAAATTTTTGAAAAAAATCATTTGAAAAAAAAATATCAGCAATACATTTTTGTTAAAATAAAAATTATCTATACATTTTGGTAAAAAAAAAAAAAATACTAATGTTCCAAAGAAAATTAAATTACGGTATGAAATGATCCAATGGGTTGATAAGCCGTAAAAAAAAACAAAAGCTTGGAGGTAACTTACGAGGATTGAACTCACTACGCAATCATAAATTGTCCTAACAAGACACGTCTGTTAACCATTACAGCACGTCTAAGTGACCAAATGCTTTTCTAAGCATAGCTTAGATATGGTGCAAGACCAATAAGGTGAAGCACCCAGTGAGAATCGAACTCACTAATTAGTTGTAATTGATCTAGCGAGACAAAGTTGCTAACTATTACACCGCGTCAAAGTGCCTAATGATGTTCTAAGGCTAACAGATGTGACAGAAGGCCAAAAGTATGAGGTCTCCCGGTGAGGATCGAACTCAATATTCAGTTTTAATCTTTACATCACGGTGAAGTTCCCAGCCCTTGACACCTATGGCTATCATATATACTCCTATGGCCATCGAGCATACTCATTTTCAGCTGCTTTAGATGCTCCTGGGAAGTATTCATCGAGATTCATCAGTCTTTTAAGTAGAGAACAAATTGCACTAAACTGTTAATAAACTAATTTTAAAATATTTTAATAGTGCTTTTAATAAGGCAGTAATACGTGGTGACAATTCAAACGACTTTCTTTCTTCAGTTCTCTCGCCATTTTGAGAGAATATTAGAGATTTGCTGTTGATAACTAACTTTATTGTTCTTTGTTATCGGACAGTTTTCAGATTTATCTTCCTCAATATCCTGTCAACACTAAATCTCTATAATAGCATATTATCTGATTTACTGAGAGGCGCCGTTTCTTTTTTATTTGCTTAGTTTAGTATCTAATGAGATATCAGTGCAGACCAAATGATAACACAAGTCATGATTTAAAATTACATTTTATTTCACTCCGAATCGTCCTTCAGTTATTCTTGGCCAGTGTATTTGTATGTGGCCCTTTGGGACTACATCCGAAATATAACCTTACATTCTCACCTGCCATGTCTGAGATACTGCCATATTCCCCTTTGTTGTGGGTGTTTATATATCTCCTGTAATAACGATTATTCCCCATGTTTGCAAATCTAAGGGCTGCTCGTTTGGTCACATGATTCTGGATTCAGATCAAATCTACAATTGGCTCGCTTGAACGTCTGGTGTTACATAGGTTACAAGGTTTATTCTGACACGGTCTTTGGGGAGACTAATACAATAAACCCATTACTCTGTCTTTGTACCAGTCAGGATTTTGTAATAGTGATTATTTTGTTAGTGTTAATGAGTGCATTATTTGTAGTAAACTAATTTTAAATTGTTCTAATAGTGCTTGTAATAAAGCAGTAATACGTGAGACCATTGAAACGACTTTCTTTCTTCAATTCTCTCGCCATTTTGAGAGAATATCAGAGATTTAATACTGATAATTAGCTTTATTGTTCTTTGTGGTCGGACAGTTTTTAAATTGATCTTCCTCAATATCATTTCGACACCAAAACTGTATAATAGTATTTTATCTGGTTTGTAATTATCGCCTCTGACATTTCAGAAGGCAGAATTATTATGCTAAAGACAGTATCGTTTCTTCCATAATGAATCAAAGATGCAAACCAATGATAATAGAGACATGAATCTTTCATATTTCACATAATTCCTATCGGCCAGTCTGTGTGGACAAAACGCACTTCACGAAATCTTTCCCGCTTTGTCATATGTTTGTGTATATATATATATATATATATATATATATATATATATATATATATATATTTGAATAAAAAAGACAGACCACGTTAAGATTCCATGTATTGTTATTTCACCATAACCCCTTTAACAGGGTTCTGGATCATCAGACTTTACTTCCAAAAGCTGAAATGAAAAATGAAAAGGAATTCACACGTTTTTTACGGACCTCATCAAGTATACGTAAGTGAGGAAGTGAGGTGGGAGAGAGGATATGAGTGTGTCATATGTATCATTTTAGTTTCCTATTTTAACCCCAGTGTGTCGGTTCTGTCTATGGATTTTTCCAATCGATTGTTTCATAGAAAATACCCAAAACTCCACCGAATTTCAAATTAATTTCTTCGTAGATTGTTTTAACATTTAGATATTTATCAAACCTTAACCTCCCAAATATACACATTAAAGTAACGCGAACTGACAGCGTCTAAGAATTTGAATGAAACCTGTCGTGTAATTGATTGGGGTTGTTGTAACTTCTTCCTTTAATGTCGTTCTTATCATTCACCCCTTTAGCCATCTATATTTAGAGACGAGACGCGTTAAATTTGACCAACATCTAGCCGACGAAACGTGTGAATTTCTTTTCATTTTTCATTTCAGCTTTTGGAAGTAAAGTCTGATGATCCAGAAACCTGTTAAAGGGGTTATGGTGAAATAGCTTATTGGAATCTTAACGTTTTCTTTTATTCAAACATATCTGCTCTGAATTTTACATTGAGCTCTCTGATATCATCCTCCTCGGTCTACCCATACGGATTACCTAAGTTTGCATAAACTATATATATATATATATATATATATATATATATATATATATATATATATATATATATGTGTGTCTGTGCGTGGCCAAGTGGTTAAAACGTTCGCTTTCTTACCTCCTAACTTTATCGGGCTGGATGGTTGACCCAAGACTTGTGAGTGAAATTGGGTAGACGGAACACTTGGGGGGGCGTCGATAGCTGTGCTAGCACGAAGTCACAAGTCATCGTGACCGAGTGTGTGAGTGTGCTGGCGTTGTTCAGACTGATGATCATGCTAAGTAGCACGTTCTCTCCCAGAAGCTGTAACTAAGGTCTGCTCAGCATAGTTGCGGTATAAACCACGGGTTGGGTATGTGGGTGCTGAACAAACACAAATGTGCCTGAGCGAGCGTCTGCAATAGGGATTGGCTAGCCGCTCTAGTAGACGGGTATCCTCAAATACGAATCGCCAGCAATTATATATATATATATATATATATTTATATATATATATATTTATATATATATATGAAGAAATATAGTCTTAAGATGTGCTATATTTATGGGATGAAGTGCTCAATATAAGAGATAGAGCGTGTGTAAATATAAAAGTGAACATAGAAGTCAACACTTAGAGGCGGCAGTCTGTTTAATGTTAGATGCAATCGTCAGGCCTGTTTTCATGTTATATGCAATATGCAGTCTGTTTTCATGCTATATGCAATCGTCAGGCCTGACGATTGCATATAGTATGAAACAGACTGTCGCCTCTAAGTGTTGACTTCGATGTTCACTGATATATATATATATATATATATATATATATATTAGATTTAATACTAAAATTAATCCGCTATCAGAGTTTCATGCTTTGTCAATTAGTCAATTGTCAGACTGGTATGGTGATTTTCCAAGGGTAGCTTAGATGTCGCACAAGGCCGAATGTAGGGGCACCCAGTGAGGATCGAGCTCAGTCGTAAATGTTTTAGCGAGACAACCCTGCTAATCATTGCACCGCTTCGAGGTGCCCTTTATCGGGTGGCTGTATGGAGTGCAGGACAACTCAACACTGCCAAGTAAACACCGGCAACTGATCACCGCCGATAAAGAAAGTAAATTAAATCTTAAATTATTAAATAATTTTTTATAAAAATATTTTAGAATGTCGATTTACGTTATTCAAAAATAAATTGCATTACGATTTATTTTATTAAAAATAATTAAAAACAAAAAACTGGTTCATTTTGTTTGCATTTTACAATTTACTTTATTAAAAATAATTTAAAATGAGTGTTTTTATTGAATTATTTTTATAAGCCTATAAACTTTTTTATAATGAAATTTCATTGCGATTTACTTTATAAAAAATAATTTAAAATAAGTGTTTTTATTGAATTATTTTTATACGCCTATATACTTTTTTATAATGAAATTTCATTGCGATTTACTTTATTAAAAATAATTTAAAATAAGTGTTTTTATTGAATTATTTTTATAAGCCTATAAACTTTTTTATAATGAAATTTCATTGCGATTTACTTTATTAAAAATAATTTAAAATAAGTGTTTTTATTGAATTATTTTTATAAGCCTATAAACTTTTTTATAATGAAATTTCATTGCGATTTACTTTATTAAAAATAATTTAAAATAAGTGTTTTTATTGAATTATTTTTATAAGCCTATATACTTTTTTAAAATGAAATTTCTTTATGACTTACTTTATTAAAAATAATTAATAACAAAAAAATCTGGTTCGTATTTTGCATAATAAATATTTACATAATAAAAGGCGAATATATATATATATATATATATATATATATATATATATATATATATTCGCCTGATGACTGACATTACATGAAACTGACAATATATATATATATATATATATATATATATATATATATATATATATATATATTCGCCTGATGACTGACATTACATGAAACTGACTAGAGGATTTGGTATATATATATATATATATATATATATATATATATATATATATATATGATATTATATTATATTTCGATCCTCGAAGCTCCTCGAGACAACTATCTTCATCTGCTCGGGTGGCAAGTCTTTGTTTTTACAGAGATTTTTTGAAATTACATATTTTTTATAAAGTGGGTATGTAATCGGAAGACAAGACTTTCATATTTATCTTTGCATTTTATTTAGTCACAATACTTCCTCAATTACTACTGGCCACTGTGTGTTTCATGTGCATGAACCTACTGGCGCTCATCCAAAACCTGGACTAGTATTACTGTTTATTAACTGTACGAAACGTGAAATGTCTTATAAATGCTTGATGTATTTACATGGTTTTTCAAAGAATTTGATATCATTTGAGATCTGTGTAACTACAGAGCCGAGACAAATAAAACTAAATAGGCTCATCCTTGAACAGAATAGGATTTATTCATCAAAAGTTGAACGTGGATTTTATGAACAATTTCACAATTATTCAATATGCGCAATGCTCGTGACAAGGCACACGGGAATCTGTAGTCCAGTTCCTGCCAAAAACGCTACGGCATGTCTTGGGTAATAACATTGCACCTGGTGTATTTTTAGCGAATTTTCTGACAAATTCACATCGCACAGTTTTCTTCGGCCATGTTTTTCTTCTCCGTTGAATAACATTTCTGTACCTCAAAAGAAAAAAGACAGAACACATAGTTTTTTCAACACATGCGGCTACAATGTGAGGTTATTTGGAACGAGATTTGGTTAAGTTATTAGATTACGAAATAATGTCTCAATTTTTCGGAAACACCCCATATCTTCTTATATATATATAATTATTTATTTAAAAATATGATTCCATCGCTACATAAGAGTTCTCATGTTTCAAAACAAGAGCCGAAAACTTCAATATAATTATTTGAATTAAATTGAATTAAAGTACCAAGCTCTGTTCGATCTTCAAGTGAAATTTTTTGGAAATAACTAATTCTTAATATTTACGCGTTTTATAAGCATATTCATTATTAAATTTAAAATTACTATCGTAACGGCTAGAGCAAATATTTAAAAAAAAAAGGGGGGGCGTAAGGGTTAATAATCAAGTCAGGGTAAGGTTGGGGTGTCTAAATTCAAAGCGGAAGATGACATCGTCTAGTCTGGTTAAGTGTCTATGAAGATTTATTTATTTTATTTTATTTTTTTCCTGAAAGGGTTTTGTGTATATAAAAAACTGTCATAATTCGCTAACGTTTGTTTTTTGACGACTTCATAAAGTTTTTTTTTTTTTTGTAGGGCATTTAAACTTTTTATTTAGACTATGGAGTTTAAAATTTGTATTTATTATTTTATTGTTTGTTTTTTATGCTAATTATTCAATGCGAAAATTTAATGATGTCGGCAAAAAACCGTTAACTCATGTCTATTATTTAATAAATTTTCATTATTTAGAAACTTGATAATGTGTAGTTTTTCATGTAGGCATAAAGGGCATGGGTCATCCCAAGTTTTACAAGTTCTAGTTTTAATTATAATTTTCCATTAGGCTTTTGGTGTTTTATTCATTTCCTTCAAATGCCAAAAATATTTAGATAGAGATGTCTGATTTCTTTTATTAATATTGTTGAAGGAGCATTTATTTTTGAATAAATAATGATATTTAGGCTCTACTTTTGTATCGAGCACTGTTTTTTAAAAATAACAACAAAAATACTAAAGAACATTGGATTTTTTACCTAACGAGTTCTTTCCTATTTTCTATATATTTTCATTTTCACACACACACACACACACACACACACACATACATATATATATATATATATATATATATATATATATATATATATATATATATATATATATATATATATATATATATATATATATATATATATATATATATATATATATATTTGTATCATACGTGTATGAGCATATATATATTTTAGGTAATTATTATAAATATTATTTATATAAAACGCTCAATATCAGTGATAGAGCTAACATATTCAGTTGGATTGATGTGAGTGTGTGACCCGGGGTTTCACGCCCTTGCGATCCCACACATCACATCAATCCATCTATATATATATATATATATATATATATATATATATATATATATATATTCGATACTGGTGGTCATCCAAATCCTTTTACCCTGCACAGACTTCCTCTTTGAACCTTTCTTTTTTTTGTGCCATCTCGAAATGTGTATGCTGAACATTTTTTCTTCGACTGTTTTTACGTATATTCTAACATATAAAACACCTTGTCTTTTCCAGTAAATGTCATTTCTGTACTTTTAAAGAGAAAGACACAACACATTAAACATAGAATTTTCAGTTGTTTCTACACATGCTGTTAAAATTGAAGATTATTTTGAATGAGAACGGTTCAAAATTTTGGTCAAGAATTTTGCTGTTCTAGCTTTTAAGGGTGACCATAAATTATTATAGATTTTAGCGACTTATTTGCGGAAGAAAATTGTTTGGAAATTTTTACACAAATTAATTGTCGGTTTTTAATTAAAATTTCAGGACTTATTCAAAAAATGAATTAAATTATTTTAGAAACGTTTCTTTTTTTTTTTAGAAAATCATGGTAAAACATTTTTTTTAGCTCTGTTAAATTTCCTATTATGAAATTTCGAGAAATTCATTTTTGTCCCTCTTGAAGTAAATATTAGTTGTTCGCAGCACTTCTTGGACAATTTAAATCATTTTTTTTTTTCATTTTTATTTATTTTTTTTTTTTGGTAAAACAAGACCTGCAATTATGGAAAATCTTCTCTGAATTGTAAAATAAGAAATGAAATAAAACTAAAACAATATTTAATTTAAAAAGCTTTTAATTGCCGTTATGAATAAAATAGATAATTGATATTATTGTCTTTAAAAAATTCGAGGAATAATGAATTTTTACGAGAACTGTTTCATTTTTAAATTTAATTCGAATATTTTATAAAGTTTGAATATTTTTAAATTCTGTTTTAATTTATACGGGTTAGATGATATAGTCATCAATTAAAACTATATTTACTGATCATAAATGGAAAAGCTTACTACACTTCAGTGACCCCTCGTATTTAAAAACTTTTGAATGTTTTTTTTTTGTGTGTATAAACATGTCAATTTTTTGTAAATACGAACGTCCATACACGACATTACCAGAAAGAAAGTGTAAATTTAAAGTCAAGTATCTAAAATTCAATAAAAACTTAGATTATGGATAGTATTTTCCTAAATATTCAAGTTACTGGGTAGTTAAAAATGATATAAAAAAAGTCGCTCAAGTTATATTCATCAAGTAATTTTTATAGTTATATCCCTGTAGAAAAGAATATTTAAATCCCCGGTTAAATTAAAACTTTCAGACTATCAATAAAGTTTTCAACACCTTAAATAAAGAAATATCACCGTGTTAAAAAAATGCATTTCTGAAATATTTTAAACTATAAGTAATATTTGTTTTAAATTATTATTCCTCAAATAAATTTTCAAAAACGCGTATTTTATTTTTGAAATTTTTTTTAATAAAGAAAATTACGTTATGCTGAGAAAATAGTAGATATGACTAAAATTAATCACTTTTCGATCAATTTAAATTAGTTCTGAAAGTATTTTGATTACTGGAAATATTACATTAAATCTCTAAGCTTGAAATTGAAACTAAAATAAAATCTTCAAGAAAGATTTCTCATTTTTGAACATTCATTTTAAACTTTAAACATCGCGTTTCTAAAGAAATTATGTTTCAGCTCAAACGCATTTTTCAGCTTTCTTATCGATTTTAGTTTATTTTATTTAAATTCATGTAAATTTATTTTAGTGTGTTTGGTTTATTATTCTTTAAATTGATGTATTTTCATTAATTTAGTTAATGTTGCTCTTTATTACGTTCAAGTAATGTATTTATGTAGATCTTGTTAAATCTGTTTGCTTTTTATTGTATTTTAAGTTTAATTATTCTTATTATTTTCTTTATTACTTGAATAAATTCATTTAATGTCTCAAAAACAAAACTGCTCTCTATTAATCACCACAGAGATCCTTCCCTGCCCTGCATTAGAATGTCTGACGCTCAACTTCTCGAGAGCACCTCTCTGCGGCTGCTCGGTCTCACGTTGACTGCTGACCTGAGATGGAACAAATACATTGAGTCAATTGCTTCGTCCACCGCAAGGAAAGATGGCTCCCTGTGCCGCACCAGGAAATTTTTCTCCCCGGAATCGATCCTCCAGATCTACAAATCAACAATTCGCCCTTGCATGGAGTATTGCTGTCATATATGGTCTGGAGCCCCTTCTGTTTGCCTCGGGGTCCTTGATAGGCTCTAGAGGCGGATATGCAATATAATTGGCCCTGTTCTGGCATTTCGTCTACAGTCGCTCTCTCACAGACGCACCGTCGCCTCTCTCTGTCTGTTTTACAAATACTTTCATGGAAATTGCTCCGAGGAGCTGCATTCGCTGGTTCCAAGACTTCATGAGTTCAAGCGCCCTACGAGGCTGGCATCCCGCTCTCACCCTTTCACTGTCGAAACTCCTAAATGTAGCCGTCTCTTCTACTCCAATAGCTTCATATCTCGCAACTCTTGCCTGTGGAACTCCCTTCCCTATTCCAGTTTCCGTGAGAGCTATAATCTCCAACTATTCAAATGTAATGTCAATCGACATCTCCAGTTGTCTTGATCTATCCACTATCCTTCTCCTCATCCTTTCCTCTATCACTCCTATCTGATCTTGCTCCAAATTTTCTGTAACCCTTTGCGTCCTAGTGGCTTCTCGCCTTGCTTGGGTTGAAACGCTTAAAATATAAATATATATATATATATATATATATATATATTATAGTTTCTGTTTATACGTTATTTATATAGATATAATTTATTTAAGTAAATGTTCTGTTTTTTTTTAATTAAACAGTATTAATTACATTTATCGGCCTGAATGTTCGAGAAATTTTCTACAAAATATTAGCTCTTCGACAAGAATTGAACCTGCAAACCTTATGGAAAACCAGCATTGGTCCTGACGTGCTGTGAACCATTCACCCATGAGGAAAGTCCGAATTACTGTTTATAAACACACACCTTTATCGATCGATCATATCTGCTCACAAAACGTATCTTAATGTAAACAATGACAACATATAATGAAATGGATTAAGTCCGACAATTATTTAATATATTTTCTGTTTATACGTTATTTTTATAGATAAATTAAATAATTGGCCCCCAAAGTAGTTGTTTTGTACTTTAAATAAGTGAAAATTTTTATACATGGTTATAAAAAAAAGTGTGACGTGATATTTTAATAGAAATTTGATTATGACAAAAAGAGAAAAAATGATTAAATTTGGCTCTCGTGAAAAAATCATCCTTTAGCCTTGATTACGGCAGCACAAATTTTTGGAATTCGTTGAAAAAGTTTGTCACTCAAAGTATAAGCTTGATAATTGATTTAATTCTTTTTCAATGGCCCTAACAGCACTTTTCAGATTTTTATTTTAACTTTTCTGTAAAGTTCATTTCATGCGAATTCTGGGGGTGACTTCAAACATTTGGACCGCAGTATATATATATATATATATATATATATATATATATATATATATATATATATATATATATATATATATGTGTGTGTGTGTGTGTTTGCAGTGTATCTCCGAAAAATTTACTCACTGTTTAAATAACAATAAATGCAGTGTTTATTGTTAAGCAAACACGATTAATTTTTATTCATTTACTAAGAAGATTAACGGTTTAAATTAATTATATATTCAAAGTGACGACGAAGTCAGAATGTGAGTACACATTTAGGGGATACCTATATATATATATATATATATATATATATATATATATATATATACACACACACACGCACACACACACACAGAGAAAGAGAGAGAGTAGTGACATGTAAATGCCTAATTAGCAATACCCAAGCAGTAAGTGTAGAGCAGCCCTCAGTATGCGAGATAAACGCCTAATGTTGGACTGAAAATACGAAAAAAAATCCCATTTCATAACAGATAGATAGATAGATACATACATACATAATTTACATGTGCATTCACATATTTTATAAATGCGCATATATATATATATATATATATATATATATATATATATATATATATATATATATATATATATATATATATATGTATATATATATATATATATATATGTATGTATATATATATATATATATATATATATATATATATATATATATATATATATATATTGTGTGTAAGTGTTTTGATGCAAAATATTTGCAGAATTTTGTCAAAATATTTCATTTATATAAAATCATAGCAGAACCTTTCATTTCTAAAGCCATTGGTTTTGTATGATATTTAATAATACTGTGAAAATGTCTTTGTAAGTTTTCAAAAATGTAAATGTCTAGCTTTGTGTCTTTTACGGTTGAATTATTGACATCTCATCGATAACCATATCTGGCAGCTGACCTTCTGAATATAAGGGTACAAATATTTACGTACCAAATATTTTTATTTACAATTTCTAACGTTATCCCCCAAAATCACTGAATTTTCTATTACAAAGCTGTGTTTTGTACCTTTTATTTTATTGTTGAAAACATATGTAATGTCCTCGTCAATCAAAGTATTTAACCGTAAAGCACTTAAAAAAACAACCTATATATATTAATCAAAGGGACTGTTTTTCACGGTGAATGCTTTCTCTCTATGGCACCGGCGGTGAATCAAGAGATTTTCGACTTCTCCACTTCAGGAAGTACGCATATGAGCCACTCCAGTTTCCACTTCTCTGAACTCGCATAAAAACGTTGTATGTTTTAAGAAACCAGACAAATAATATTCTCTACTTCGTCTATTGAAACGAATAATAATATTGCAATAGTAATAATAATTCAATAAAAATTAGTATTACTACATAAAGCAAAGTAATAAAAGCAAAAATAATGGTATAAATATCTAACTGAGAAGACATGCTGTCACTTGACGTTGATCTGCAGTAAGAGCCACAAAATAGGTGCGTTCTAGATCTGATAATTATGAATAAGCAAAAATACCAGGACTTTGCCCGGGATCTGTGAAAGAATTAAAACACGGCCCTAAAGTGTTTTCACATGACAGAAGGGGCAATTATGAATCATACTGAATGCATAGTTTGAGAAAATGTCATTTAAACATTACTAGGAAAGTCAATAAAAATATGTTTAGGAAAGTCAATAAAAAATAGTTTTTATCAATTCACTCCATGCAAGGCGATAATGCCACTAAGAGGCATGTGCCTACTAGAAGTAAAATAGAATGAAAAAAAGATTTTCGAAAGAACTGGGAACAAAGGAAAACGTTCTACTTCTGTTTAAAACACGGGAGGAGTGTGAACCGGACGATAGACGAACCTATCTACTCCTGTTATACATCCTTTCGTACTCCTGAACCAATAATATTATCAGGGTAATATTATTGGCATGATATCATAGCTTAACTGTACCTCGTCTAAGCGAGAGGACTGTGAAAGATGAACGCCTTGTCAGTCGTCTTCTATTTCCATCTCTTTCGGGCAGATGGTCGTGTTGATATGTAGAGAAAACTACTCGAAGCAATTCATCCAGCCTATCAGCAGGTAGTTGTGCAAGCTTGTGATAGCTCTGTAAAAGTATGGGATGTGTTTTCTTGGAGATCACAGGGACCACTAGTGAAGCTGCAATCTGTCTTGATAGGTGTGGCATGCATAGATCTTGTTGCATATATCTGGCTTGTTTTGTTTTTTTTTTTACCAGTAAGATAACGCAGCTTCACATCATGCGTGGGTGATATAAAACTGGCTCCAGGAACACTCGTCTGACTTCCAGGTAATGAAAGACAAACTTCCAATGTAATGACTCAGTAATTCCAGCACATATCCTCGTCGAATCCATGCTACATTGCGCAACTGCTGTTATTCGATAGAAGATAGAATCTAGGCAGCATGTTTTAAGGTAGACTTAGGAAACCATGAAACTTTAAGTTGCATCACAAACGTAGGTATATGTGTACTTATTAATATATAATTCATAGATGTTTAGCTACATTGCGTGCTGTTTTGTTTGGACCATAAATTAAATTAAATAAATATCTATTTGCTTATCTCCGTATGCCCGCTAACGCACGCATATATAGTTGACAGTATATCGTTATTTAGTTTATATTAACACTTATAGCTATCTATCTATCTATCTATCTATCTATCTATCTATCTATCTATCTATATGTGTGTGTGTGTGTTTGTGTGTATGTGTGGGTCTGTGTGTGTATGTGTGTGTGTCTTTGTGCACGTGTGTGTGTGAGATAAAAATCAAATGCGGTTCAAATATAAAGGGGAAACCGACATGTTTCCTCTCAGCCTCAAATGAAGCTTTAATAAAAGTAAAACATGATAGATTGATATACGTTTCCTATTTGTTCATTATCTTATCTACATATACATAAATATATATATATATATATAGAATATGTAAGTTGATAAACGTGATACACAGTTTAAAAGTAAAAATATAAAATTGGCGTTTATTTTAAATACGAGTATCCACTATAATAACGTTTGAAGTAATATATATATATATTCTGATTCAAAATAAAGTCTCTGGTTCTTATAAGAAAGACAACAATTCTAAACACTTATCCTCCATACACAAAGAAACTGCGAAATTAGCATTTAAATATAATATTGCTGATAGAATGGGTACAACTCATCTAAAAGACGCCTACCTACTTTTTAAAGACAATAAACCTAATTTTCAGAATAATTTACAGTCCAGACTAATAAATCCCTCCAAATCAGAGTTAGGAATAATTTCTAAAAACATCCTAAAAAGAATAAACACATCTATATTAAAAAAAAAAAAATACCCGTTAAACCTTTGGAAAGATTCATCGGACACCATTAACTGGTTCCAAAAAATAAAGAATAAAAATAATACTACTTTTATACAACTTGATATCATCGATTTCTACCCCTCAATCTCTAAAGAATTATTAGAAAATAGCTTAAGTTTTGCCAGAATCCACACTGACATTACTGACGAAGAAATAAAAATCATAATGAACTCTAGACAGTCCATACTAAAACTGAACAACACTACTTGGATTAAAAAAGATAGAGACAATTTTGATGTCCCAATGGGATCATTTGATTCAGCTCAAATAGCAGACCTAATAGTTATATACATTTTAGATATCCTAAGTAGATTCCTTGAACCTCAAAATATAGGACTATACAGAGATGACGGTTTAGTTGCTGTACCTAATACTAATGGTCCGTTAACATCCCAACTACAAAAGAAAATAATTAGGGCCTTCAAATTTCTAGGGTTTAGAATCGAGATTTCCTCCAACTTAAAAATAGTAAACTTCCTAGACGTTACATTTAATCTGAACAATAATACTTATAAACCCTTCCAAAAGGAAAACCAATCACCAATATATATATAAATATCCACTCCAATCACCCGAAATCAATAATTAAACAAATCCCAAATACAGTAAATGCGAGAATAAATAAACTTTCCTCCAGTAAAACCATTTTTAACCAGAATAAATCGGAATACAATAAAGCCCTGTTAAAAAGTAATTTTAAACAAACACTAAATTACAGAGATAAGTCAGTAAATAAAAAATCCACTAAACCCAAAAATAGGAAAAGGAAAATTATATGGTTCAACCCACCTTTTTGTAACCTCTCCAATATTAATATAGATAAATACTTCATAAAACTGATAGAAAAACACTTTAGCAAAATGCATCTCTGAAAAAATATTCAACAAGATGAATCTAAAGATTAGCTATTCTTGCATGAACAATATGGAACGAATTCTTAGCTCACACAACAGTAAAATTTTAAGAGACCTTCATGATAATCTAAGACTAAATCAGGATACAACACGAATGGAAGAATCAACATGCAACTGCAGGACAGGATCAGAGTGCCCAGTTGAAGGAATATGCATGGCAGAGAACACAATATATGAAGCAACAATTTTCCCCAAAGAAAAGGTTGAAGAGAAAAAGATATACATAGGAATATCAGCGGGAAGTTTGAAACACCGACTATACAACCATCGCCAATCCTTCAGAAATAAATGTAAAAAAAACCAAACTGCACTATCAAATCATTATTGGTTTTTGTTGGAGAGTGGCCTAACACCACAAATAAAGTGGAGAATAATATCAAGAGCCAGAACTCCCAAAAACTTCAGAGACAGATGCAACTTATGTTTGAAGGAGAAAATCTTCATAATCAAACATAAAGATCCAGACATACTACTAAATAGACACAATGAACTAGTTTTTAAATGCCGGCACAAAAACAACCTAAACCTAAGCAAGTACATTGAGAAATAATCATATAGGAACAGCAATTTTGATTGTTTTATATTCCCTTTGTTTTTAGAAATATTACTATGCACACATCAACGCTAACACATGACTATATATATATAACTATGGTAATGTATTTGAACACTGGGACACCTGTTGATATGTACATGTATATGTTTTTATACGGAAAAAGAAGCATACCAGGTTTTTTGGGAGTTTTTTGGGAGTGTGGAGATGTACAATTAGATAGGTACTTATATGTTTTACCATAAATATGAAAGATCGGTTAATATTATATGTGTAAAGATATGGATAATGTAATTAAATACTGAGATAGTCTTCGAACGCAGGCATGAGTGGATGCACGGGTGGACATGAGGATAGGGACAAGTACGTGTGTAGATATGTGTAAGAGTAAATTAACGCATATGTGGGTATGTAGATATGCTGCATATTACGTATGCATATGCATGTATGTGTGTATGTATGTGTGTATGTATGTATGCATATATGTGTGTGTGTATGTGTATATGTGTATACATATAGGTGTGTAAATATATATGTGCGCATGTATATGGATATATATGGATATACAGGTGTCCTTGTGTGTATATGTATATATGTAAGTATAAGTATATATGGAGATAGGTATGGAGATATATGGATGTGCGTTTTCTCTGCAGGTGTATATGTGTAAATATGGAAATATACATATGGTTTTTTCGTGTGAATGTGTGTGTAGGTGTATATAGGAACTCATAGGCATATAGAAAAGAAGATATAGATATGTGGATATAAATTAAGACATGTGTAGATAAAAGATTGTAAAAGAAGGACCTAATTTTCTGCTAGTGACATCTCTTCCAAATCTCTCCTCTAATATTCTCCAGTTGGAAGTGAATTTTAAATAGCACGAAGGTAAAGTTTAGATTGGTATTTTAATTGAGATTGAAATATACTACCCCAGTGTTGATAATAAAATTATTTGAATGGGAATAACCGTTGATAATTGGGTACATAAAAACAATCACGAGTTTACTTAATAAACAAAAATCAAACGAATAGATATCAACCTAACAAGCAATAAGATAAAAGTTTTAGTGGAATAAAAAAGATTACTAAATATAAAATGGATTACTCTTTCAATGTTCTGTCTATGAATTTTTCCAATCAACTGTTTCATAGAAAATACCCAAAACTTCACCGAATTTCAATTTAATTTCTTCGTAGATTGTTTTAACATTTAGATATTTATCAAACCTTAACCTCCCAAATATGCACATTAAAGTAACGCGAATTAACAGCGTCTAAGAATTTGAATGAAACCTGTCGTGTAATTGATTGGGGTTGTTGTAACTTCTTCCTTTAATGTCGTTCTTATCATTCACCCCTTAGCCATCTATATCTAGAGACGAGACGCGTTAAATTTGAGCAACATCTAGCCGACACACTGGGGTTAAAAATAGGAAATTGAAATGATACATATGACACACTCATATCCTCTCTCCCACCTCACTTCCTCACTTCGTTAACTTTACGTATACTTGATGAGGTCCGTAAAAATCGTGTGAATTTCTTTTCATTTTTCATTTCAGCTTTTGGAAGTAAAGTCGACGATCCAGAACCCTGTTAAAGGGGTTATGGTGAAATAACTTATTACATGGAATCTTAACGTGGTCTGTCTTTTATTCAAACATATCTGCTCTGAATTTTACATTGAGGTCTCTGGATATCATCCTCCTCAGGTCTACCCATACGGATTACCTAAGTTGACATAAACTATATATATATATATATATATATATATATATATATATATATATATGGTGTATCAGAAATATTTTTACAAACTTTGGGGCGGGTTCCTCAAACCAAAACAAGGACAAAATCCCATATAAGCATATGTCTGTAATTCCTTCGTTTACGAATAATTAAATTTAAAGTTTATGGTTGATGGCGCTGTGTTGCCATGTAGATGCCATGTAGATTAGCTTACATTTGTCCTTTCTGTATATTTGTGGCTAAATTGTTTTTAAACGTTTAAAATGTGTAGTAGTGAATTCAATGAGAAGTGTTCCGTTTAACAATGACAGGGTATTCATAACATGAGCAGGAATGTATGATTTTTACATATAGTCGCGCAAGTCATAATGGACACGAGGCTGCACGGCTGTATCAAATTGCGTTTCTAGAACAAAAGCAGTCGAGCCACCTAAGCATTTCTTGCTGTTTATCGTGACGATGCTGAGATAGGATCCTTGAAACCACACATTATGGATCGAGGAAGATCGAGATCTGCTCGTACGCCTGACCACAAACAACAGAGATCGGAGACGATTTATGTATCAGCACACGTCAAGTGGCCCTAGCATGGCGTACATCTCATAGTAATGCATGGAGGGTACTTTATCTGTATCCGTGCAGAGCCTTTCGCCCACTGATCATTCACCACGGAAGGACTTTTGCCGATGGTTTATTTCACAAACTGCCTAACCGTTGTTTGGCTTGTCTACGGATGAGGTAACATTTGGAAAAGATGGAAAAATTTATGCAACCATCATTTGTGGACGGATCAGAATCCCCATGATAAAATAGAGGCTAGACACCAGCATTAGTTTACGATTAATGTGTGGGCTGGAACTGTAGGTCCATATGCTCTCCCAGGACGTCTTACAGGAGTTGTCTACAGAGACTTTCACACAAACGGCCAGGCCTGCTAGAGGATGTACCCCTGCTAATACGAAGACGCATGTGGATCATTCACGATGGGGCTCCAGTACATTTTAGTCACATCGTACACGATGCACTGGCTGACATCTACATTGAAAGATGGATAGGTAGGGGGATACACGTTCCGTGGCCGGACTCAATCCTTTGGATTTTTATCTGTGGGGTTACCTACAATTTGTTTATCAAGCAGCCATTAATAATATAGAGATGCTTCATCAACATGTCATGGGGCCTGCGAAACCATTCGACACCGTGTGGGAGTATATGAAATGGTCCGCCAGTCAGTGATCCGACGGGTGCATGAGTTTACAGAAGCAAGCGGGGGACATTTTGAAAATTTATTATGAGTTTCTGTGTACAACAATGGCCTTTTAGATATATGTTTATAAACTCTTTTTTCCCAAATTCAAAGGTTTTAAAAGTATTTTTGGGTTGTATCTTGAATTTTATATTTAGTAGCGTATACTGTAATCTTTAAGCTTAATAACTCAAAACGAAGGATTAGCGGATAAAGCATATTTGGTCAGTGTTTTTGTCGAGTTTCTGCTGGGAGGGTCGAATTTGTCATTATATTACAGATGGAAATCTATAAACAAACTTGACACTGAGCTCTACTTCACGGCAGTGACATGTGAAGCCACTTGCATTTCAGACTTTGAACTGATAATATAAAAGTCACACTGAGTATTACCACACTTTCAGTCTTCGTTCCTTTCAAAAGTTTCCTTTTTCTTGGAAAAAAGAGTGACGACGACACTAAACAAAGAAAAACGCTACATAGGTTTTTTTCTGGATTTTTATTCAATGATGTCTTGATACTTCAACTTACACATCTTGAAAACGACCTACGAGGATCGAAATTTCTCGTATCTCAACATGGCAAAGTCACCATCTGTGATAAAAATGAATATTTCGACGCTAAGAAACACTCACAAAAAGATTTGATGAACATTTTTCGACTGTTCTATTTAATAAGACATGTTTAAATAAACGATTGCTACTTTCGTATACTATGTTAAGTTATATACTGTGGGGGGAAATAAATATTCGTACACATGAAAAATTGTATTTTTATTAATGTAAAAGCCTTAACTAAAACAAATTTTGATACATTTTATGTGTAAAGATACATTTTATTAAAAAATAGTAATAAACTTAATTAATTCTTATTCTAACAGAAATGAATCCATTTTTTTCATTTTAACTGATGAAAAAGTATTCGTACAAAACAATAAAAGCATATTAACTTAATTTAATACTTTGTGGAATATCCTTTATTGAGTTCAACAGCTACCAGTCTATTCCTGTACGTCTCAACTAATGATATGCACACATTCAGTGGTATTTTGTCCCATTCTTCTTGGCATATTGTCTTCAAATTCTTGATATTTGTTGGTCCTCTTTTCCCAATTTGAATTTTCAAATATCGCCATAAATTCTCGATTGGGTTCAAGTCTCGGGACTGACATTGCAAGACATCAACGTTACTTTCAGCTAACCATTTCCTTGTTGATCTAGCGGTATACTTAATATCATTATCCATTTGGAAAACCCAATCAGGAGGTAGCCGAAGTCTCTCAACAGAACGCATTAAATTGTCTTGCAGGATTTTCTGGTATCTTTCAGCATTCATCTTGTCATCTATTATTGATATTCTGCCAACACCTTTTGCAGAAAAACAGCCCCAGATCATGATACTGCCACCACCAAACTTTACAGTTGGCAACGAGTTCTTTGGTAAGTAGTCTTCACCGTCCTTCCTCCACACATGATTTCGATAATTATGACCAAACAACTCTATTTTAGTTTGATCTGTCCATAGTACTTTTTCCCAAAACGAATATTCTTTATCCTTATGCTCTCTAACGAATTTTAGCTTAGCATCTATGTGCCGTTTCAAGAGAAGTGGAGTCTTCCTTGGGATGCGTGATTTCAGACTGTTTTTGTGTAGTTCATTACTTATTGTACGCTTGGTTACTTTAATCTCTAATGCACGCAGATGTTCTTGCAGTTCTTCTCGGATAACCTGTGGATTTTTTTGGATCTGGGGTCCTAATATCCTTGCTGATCTTAGAGAAATCTTCCTCAGAGCACCTGTTCGTCTTTGGTTTTCGTCACTGTTACGAGTTTTAAACCTTGCAATGAACGAAGCAATTGTAGTAAAAGGAATATTCAGGTTGTTAGAAATCGTTCTGTAACTGTTCCCATCTTTCCAAAGGGACAAAATGTGTTGTTTTTGTGAAATAGTCAATTCTTTACATTTAGGCATTATTAGAACCTTCTCATGAAACTAGAAATTGCAGAATGCTCTGATAATGGCTAATAGCGTTAACTATAATTACTGATAACATTACTGGAACATTCTAGAATATAATTTGTTCATGATTAATCGATTATTTTATTCTAATAATTGATTTGTACGAATACTTTTTTCACCAGATAGAATTTAAAAAATGCATTAATTTCTGTTAGAATAAGAATTAATTAAGTTTATTATTATTTTTTAATAGTCTGTGTCTTTATACATAAAATGTGCCGAGATTTGTTTTATTTAAGGATTTTACATTTATAAAAATACAATTTTTCAAGTGTACGAATATTTATTTCCCCCACTGTGTGTGTATATATATATATATATATATATATATATATATATATATATATATATAGGTAAAATGAGATTGCCATTATGTAGCGATTTTTTAACGTTTTAATTTCTGAAATAAAATATATATATATATATATATATATATATATATATATATATATATATATAGAAATTATATTATATATATATGAGATTATATATATATATAATATATATATATATATAATCTTATATATATATATATATGTGTGTGTGTGTATGTATGTATATGTATATGTATGTGAAAAGTGTGTGTATATGGATATACATGAATATGTGTATGTGTAGATATGTGAATATATTTTTATATATGTGTACATGGGTATATATATGTGTGTATGTGGGTACACGCCTATGTGTATATACATGTATATGTTATTGTGTATGTGTGTATTCGCATGTGTTTTTGAACATAAAAATATAGGTCCTTGCTGGATTAGATAATCGTTATATTTATTTTTTATATATTTAGATTTGATTGTAACCTGTAGTCGATATTAAATTTGTCAAATTTTCTCAATTACAAAGCGGCCCTTTAAGTAAACGCAATTTCACTTTCCTTCGCCCCATATCTCTCCCCCACCTCGTCTTATCCTCCCTCTTATTCTAACATTAGATTGTCTATGGTGTGTGTATGTCACCACGAAATGTATCTTTATGCATTAGACATCCGACAACATTCATTTTTCTCTTACTTAAACACCTTCCACCCACCTCTCCTAATATTCTCTCTGTTAAGGTGTAATCTCCCTCCTGTTCATACTTACACTCTCTCTAAATTCTGTTTTTATTTCTTGAGTTGTTTTTTCTATTTTCTTTTTGAATTTGTAGGTCTGATGAATTGGATCGTATTTACGATTCCAATGGAATAAATTATGACCATGGAATATTAGTGTTTAAGCCTTTTTATTATATCTTTACTCTCTCCTGGACTTTGAGTTCTACCTGGATTCTTCCTCTTGGAATTTTTATTCTAAAAATATACATGTATGTGTATTTATATATTTTGCATATGTATGTATATTTACCACTAATATTATCTATATATATATATATATATATATATATATATATATATATATATATATATATATGAGAAGAAGAAGAAGAAGAAGAAGAGAAAAAGAAGAAGAAGAAGAAAGTTAATGCTTAATATATAATAATAATAAAGAAATTAATGGTTTTATATGAACCAGGATGAAAAGAAATACGTACAATTCATTTAAACCCCACCGATACATTTGCAAGTCTTGCTTTTCTCCTCCTCCTCCTCCTCCTCCTCCTCCTATCACACTTCACGTCGTGTATTTATTTATTTTTTAAATAATAAGCATTTACTAATTTTTACAAAAATAAAGCGATAAGAGATCAATTGACCAGAATCGACTGAAGGTAGCAAAATATTGAAACCAAGGTAGCGGAATCGGTTGATCTCCTTAATGTTATATATTTGAAAATGACGGTACATATTCTTTTAAAGGGACATTTTTTTTCGTCCAAAACTTCTTCAGAAAGATTCGTTAGAACGACAATAAACAAAACGGCTAAACAGAAAAGAATTGACATTGGGGTTAAATACGGAGCCATGACTAAAATAAATTTATTACTAAAAAAAAAAAAAAAAAAATCGGTGTAACTAGTTCCTAGTGAGTATAAAACATGTTAAAATTACTCAGGAGCCACCCATGAGACAGAGAGAATGAAGATAGTTCTCCTTCTGCGTGCACAAAGTCGCTCAATGAAGCTTGATGTAAACAACTTCTAAAATACGTAAATGCTTAACCGACCAAGCCCTGCGCAGCAACCTAAACTCTCCGTCAGCTTATTAGGGTAGGGCCTTATGACGATGTGCGCAGGAATCTGATAGTGATGGTCGTCATTCGTTTTCGGGAGTTACATTTTTCTATGTCTTAAATCTCTCTCTTTATATATATATATATATATATATATATATATATATTAAGAAATGGACAAAGTCCGACAATTTATTTATTAAAGACATTTTTATGTTTAACGTTCTTTTTTTTATAGATACAAGTATTTAAGTAAATAAATGTTTATAATAAACAGTATTAAATAACATTTACCGGCCTGAATGTCCGAGAAATTTTCATAGAAAATATTCGTCCTTTGACAGGATTCGAACCCGCATCCTATACGGAACCGTCATTTACGCTGACGTGCCAAAGGAGCGTTCGGTAGGCAAGGTCGAATTT
Source organism: Acanthosepion pharaonis (assembly GCA_903632075.3). NCBI lineage: Eukaryota > Metazoa > Mollusca > Cephalopoda > Sepiida > Sepiidae > Acanthosepion > Acanthosepion pharaonis. The sequence goes on along the minus strand of CAHIKZ030005385.1, from coordinate 121,482 downwards.
ACTGCTTATAAACTTCAATCTTATTTGATAAAAAAGAACGTTAAAAATAAAAATGTCTTTAATAAAATAAAATTGTCGGACCTTGTCCATTTCTTAATATATGACGTCATTTGTTTACATTTGATACGCCAGTTATGAATGTACGAGATTCATAGAAGATTGAAGTTTATAAGCAGTAAATTCGACCTTGTCTACCGAACGCTCCTTTGTGGCCGAGAGATTAGGCACGTCAGCGTAAATGACGGTTCCGTATAGGATGCAGGTTCGAATCCTGTCAAAGGACGAATGAAAATTTCTCGGACATTCAGGCCGGTAAATGTTATTTAATACTGTTTATTATAAACAGAGCATTTACTTAAATACTTGTATCTATAAAAAAAGAACGTTAAACATAAAAATGTCTTTAATAAATATATATATATATATATATACCGAAATAGACAAACACTAAAATATTTGTTAAAATCATACACGTTAAAATGCTCAATTTGAAGTAAGAAAAGTCAAACCTGTGGACCGATTTAATATCAGAGCAACGGTCTCGTCCGTCTGAATAAACCACCTGACGAGATCTTGGCGGTCGAAACCGCAGTAGTGTTCCGCTCACCGTTTTTTTTTTTTTAATATATATATATATATATATATATATATATATATATATATATATATATATATATATATATATATATATATAAGCGATAGAAATTATTAGGAGAATTTGAGATAATCCCAATTAAGTAATTCATCGAGTCTAGAAGAAACCTCAACAGAATGTAGAAAGCACTGGACGGCCGTTTTCATCAACAGTGCGCATCCACTACGATTCGACGCCTCGGTGAGGAAGAAGCAACGAATTAAACTCGATATAGCGCCGCTCTGAAATCCCGTGGTGAAACTCATTCGAGTTTCCCTTACCCATATGATAGTGCCCCTACTAGTCATGACTTCTATCCCCAAGCCGCTCCATACACAGCATTAGAAGTTAATATATATATATATATTATTATTATTATTATTTATATTTTCATCAGATAGATATGAACAGACTGAGATAGATAGATAGATAGATAGATAGATAGATAGATAGATAGATAGATAGATAGATATGAACAGACGGAAATAGATAGATATGTAGATAGATAATGATGAGATAGATAGATAGATAGATAGATAGATAGATAGATAGATAGATAGATAGATAGATAGATGTTCGTGACAGGTGTGGTTTTATCCGGGTCAATATTATTGCTTTAAAGTAGAAGACATACGATTTAATTGGCTTAACCAATAAAATATCTAAACGACGATTCGCATCGCCAATCATACAATATCAGGAAATTAGTAGAATAATTCAAGACACCCACCATCTTAAAATGATTCGATTTGGGTTAGTTCTTAAGCACAATATTTTACTGTTTGTCTAACATGCACCATAGCGAGATTAGCTAATACGCTTGATAAATGCCAACGTGCATAGTATTTCCTAATTTTCTCCAATAAATCTCTCTACACATGACGAAATCTTTTAGGGCTTAAAACAACTTTCATACTCTTCCCACATTCTTCTATGTTGACTAAGTCTGTTTACAACATTCACGGATATCTGATGTCGAGTGATGGTTCACGAGCTATTCTTACTGGCCATTGTTAGCGCCGAGAATTAAATCCACACTTATTCTGTGTCTTGTGACCAATTACGTCTTGAAAGCGATGTGTCAGTTAGACGTTCTATGAGTATTTATTATCAGTGGGTGCAATCTTAACATGAAAAATAATTCTCAGGTGATAACGTGTTGATGGTAAACGCAGAAAGAAAACGGCAGGAACTCCTCGACACAGCAGTAAAGGAAAGTATGAAGAAAGGACTAATCATCATTTGCCGAAGACGCGAACTACAAATTGGAGGCGTTCGAATCAAGCATGCAAAGCCAGTATTTAATATCTGCGAAGCGTTATAACAAATAACGGAAAATGTGGCACCGAAATCCGAAGACTCACTGGAATAGTGAAAACTCTCTTCGAAAAAAATTATTAAGGAACAGGAAAATTTCGTTAGAAAAAAAAAGAAGGTTACTGAAATATTATGCAATACCGATACTTCTATATAGCAGTGAATGCTGGACAATTTCCTCACAGTTAAGACACGAGGCTACAAAGATATGGTTCTACAGGAAGATACTGAGAATACAATGGTCGAAACATGTAAGCAACGGAGTCGTTTTCGGAAAAATGGAAACCAAAAGGAAACCGATGCTTAGCATCAGAAAGAGTTGATATTTATGAGACATATAATAAGGAAAGAAGACTTGGAAAATTTGCCACTCACAGGGCATTTTGAAAGCTAGAGGAAAACATCGAGTAATCTACCTAGGCAGCTTGTGTAAATGGATGACAGACGTTAGACTAGGAAGGATAGTAAGGAGAGAAACACTACTTAGGCTTACGAAGGATAGGAAGATGTGGAAAGCCATAATCGCCCACTTATAATAGATAAGTTCGTCTATCGCCCCTTTCACACTCCTCCCTGGTCTACTCAAGTAGAGGATTTCTCTTTGTTTTCTGTTTAGGATTAGGTTTTCCGGTTCCTTTTAGTCTATTTCAGCTCTAGCCACTTAATGCTCGTCCTTTCCTACGCTACAACTCCACACAGTTACCATCTACTTGAGTGGCTCTTGGGCCTTGTATAGGGTAAACATTAGTAAAAAAAAAACATCCTAAAAGAACACAGCACATACAAATCCAAGGCCTTCTCACTCTTGTTGGGGGACCCCCATCCCGATGAATTATATCCGTACTCACCAGGCTTGGACAATTGAGGGTGGGTGAGGCTAGTTAACTGATAGCTAGCTTGGATGGCCGGGAACTCTGAGGAGTTAATCCGCGCTTTAACAGCTCTTTTGGTGTTGGAGTTCCACTTATCCTTATCTCCAGATCTCGGTTTGGTAGGGGATTTCGTCTCACCACACAGGTTTTGAATTCAAAGTTGTTGTTGTTCTAGACTATAGACTTTCTGCTATTTACTCATAGCTGGGTTGGGCATGATAGATGGATTCATACCTTTCTCAAGGTTATTTGCACGTAATTGAATGTAACGAACTCGACAGGAATTCGATCTCGGCTCTCCAATTCCTCAGTTCAGTACTCCACCCTGCCTCTACACAGAAAAAGGAAAAGAAAAAGAAGATGTTAAGGCAAATGCTTCAAAATATCACAGATAAGTATTTTATGAACCAGGAATCTTATAATTGCGACTTTGTGTCAAAAGAAGCTAAAATTGATAAAAATGCAAGGTTAATAAGAACTTATTTCAACTGTAAAATGACGAGACCTTGTTTGCCAATCTAGGACAGTGCTTAAATTCATAAGGTCTATCTAACATAGAGCAACTTTAATCCGAACAATTACCATGAAAGTATTTATAGAAAAGACACAATGAAGCAACATTATGACGGTAGAAAAATGTCTGAAGCCGAGACGCCAGGTTAGGACCAATAATATTTTTAGATTTTATCAAGAATCTCTAAATATACAGCAGCAACACCACACCATATGTAGCGGTAATATTAAAAGCATGGGCGAATGGTAGATTTATAAATATTCAAGATATATTCAGGGTAGTTTTTTTTTAATTAAAAGAAAAATTCAAGGACTTTTAAAATATATAAATGCATAAATAATTTAACAAATTAAAATTATAAATAAATAATAATTACAGTATATATATATATATATATATATATATATATATATATATATATATATATTTATCAAGCAATTCACCCTAAGTAAGGCGGGAGTGCCACTAGCACGCAAGGGGTTAGAAAGAGTCAGAGCAAAAGTAAACAGGTGAGTTCGAGGAAAGGATATAGGAAGGATGAGGTTTTAGGCTATATATATATATATATATATATATATATATATATATATATATATATATATATATATATATATATATATTGAATAGAAACCGGATGAAGTTAAAAAAACAAAAAACACCAGTATATAGGAGGGGAGCGTGAAAAGCCTTTTTTCATTGGCTGACGCTAACGGACATCTTTCAATAAGCACGGTCGGACTCCTTGCTATGTCGATACGTTTTTTTTTTTTTTTTTTTTTTTTTGTTTTGCAATGTCGAGGTGTGTAGCACGACGCTTTCAAGGAGGCGGCCTGACTCGTCCTGGAGTCAGGTCGGGGTTGCTTTTTGAGCCGATATGATGCAAAACATGAAATCGGCGTTGAGGACAGTGCATCACTGAAGACCATCCTTGATGCATCTAAAATGTATTATGCATCTATATTCATATATAAAATTGGAAAATCAAAATTCTACGTTTACTCACTTTCGTTTATTGAGCATTAAATGACATCACTTAGCGTCGTCCATAGTTTATTACACTGTTTTAAGAATATTTTAGAGCGTTCTAAAATTTCAAAATTTTGATAATTTAACGATATTTTTACTTTTGTTTTTAAATACATCTTGCAAAAAATAAAATCCTGACGCATTTTCGTTGATATAGTCCAAGGGACGAAACACATTGGTAAAGAAATATTTTGCTTTACTCACTCACTGACTCACTGACTCACACACACACACACACACACACACACACACACACACACACACACACACACACACACACACACACACACACATATATATATATATATATATATATATATATATATATATAGTCATCTACATTCGCTGTATCACAGCTCAGTCTGGCTAGACGTCCGATTGTTCGCTGTATCACAGCTCCTGATATCGTTATCACCTCCATATATATATATATATATATATATATATATATATATATATGAGGGTGATAACGATATATAAAGTTTTATATATCAAGAACAATTTGGTGTAAAAAAAAGGATGACTAAGTTTTCATGTGAGTTGTTTAGTCCTTTTGGACCTTATCGGACTGAGTTTGTTTACGTTTGATGCGACTATTCATTCACACAAACGTGAAACGCTGGGAATTTAAAATTTTAAAATTATTTTTTCATGTATGTGTTTTAGGTGTATAAACTAGACAATTTCATTTAGATTCTTTTGGGGTTTTTTTCCATCATCTCTGTTATTAAATATCCCCCATTGTGATAAAAAAAGATCTGCCACGATTGGTGAAACGTTGCTTGCAGCAGACGAGGAAGATATTTGTTAGAGAAGCCGAGTTCTGTCAGTGATTATTGTATTAATTCTTGACCACTACCTTTCTATCTGTTTTCCACAGCATTTAGATTCAGTGCAGACATTTAATTAAATACATTTAAAATTGCACAATTAATATTCAATGTAGCTTTTAATCCTTGCCAGAATATTTAACTTGTAAAATTGCTGTAGCCTAAATTGTTGAGTGCTGAACCAGCGATTAAATTTTATGCCTATACCACGAAAAAAATATCAATACCATTCAGGCCAATGTCGAACTCAAAATCCACTCTGTATCCACAACTAGAATAATTCGTTTTTCTCTATCGTTAGAATTTGCTCCATCACTTTATATACAAGTCATCAGAATGAATAGATCTTTTGGCGTATTTGTTGAATAAACGCTAATTATGTTAGCATAGGCAACGTAAAAATCTAAAGGAGAACATATTTAGTTGTTCTAATCAGTGAATCAGCATTTACTTGCTAATCTAATCAGCCATAATTCATCTTATCCTACCTTTTGTCGTGCAGATAGGGATTCTAAAACGGCTTCTACTTTGTTCTTGCGACGTCATAGCAAGGGACACGGGGTTACCATAGTAACCGATATAGAATTTCGTTCGTATCACCTTGCATCATGTTCTTTCTCCGCATCAGTAAATCATGTCACTTACGGCAACGTAACACACCTGTCTTGCTGGCAGCCCTCCTCCCGTCACCCGTACAAACAACCTCCGGGACGTGTAAGAATTCCCTTGTCTATCAGTCAGCCAATCGACGGAGGATCAAGTTGCAAGATGCCAACAGGCTTCTTGGTCGCTCGATGACAGCGTCATGATCATCAGCTTTTCAATGTCAGGATTTCCAGATGCTATTAGCCCGCATGTTGCTCTTCTTCTATGACATATACATGAGGAAGACCAAAGAATTTATCAGTCAAAAGGTTCTATCAAGAAAATGCATAGAAAAAAAAAGAAAAGAATTAAAAAATATATGAAAGAGTAAAAAAAAAAAAAATCTTACATCAAAATTTTCAGACCGAAGAATGTATCGTCTGATTCTTTGAATCTAAATGCGACAAAGATGTTGATAACTGACTGAAAGTTAAATGAAAATATTTCGTCATTTCAAGAATATTGAAAGGCTATAGTATGTATCGGCCAAAAGGTTGTTTTAAAAGCAGTACAGCGAAGAAAGAATAAGATGTTGCATCTAAGGTAGGAATCTATTGTATAATTGTTTATTACTGTTAATATTTATTTATTTCAACACTCCCGTAATTATATACATATTTTTAAGATATGCGTTTTCACAAAACAAGACTAAACCTTCTCCCGCAGTCGCTGTGGACGGATCTGCTTGATCCATATTGAACTGACCAGTCAGCACCGAGTCTGCAACAGAGGCGGACAACCTACTTCCGTGATCTTAGTTTACGAAGCCAAGCCATATCATCAAAACGACCACCATTAAGTCAGTAAAGATTTCATTAATTCCAGACCACTGTGAAAACCTTTCAATGTACGCATTTCAGTGGAATAGTTGAGTAAATATTTCGCATCCATTAGTTTGGTAAGGAAGTCACTTGCAGAGAATCTTTCTAACATTTATCTACGTCAATATCTTCATAATTATACTGTGTCATTATTTATCTATCTGCTTACGTTTATATATATATATATATATATATATATATATATATATATATATATATATATATATATATAACACTGATATCCCATGGTTATAATTTATTACATTGCAATCATATCACAGTCCAATTCATCAGATCTATAAAAGGAATTTGTAGGTCTGATGAATTGGATCGTGATTACGATTCCAATATAATAAATTATAACCTTGGAATATTAGTGTTTGAGCCTTTTATATTTTCTTGCTCTGTCCTGGACATTGAGCTCTACCTGGATTCTAATCTTTTGAAATTTATACATATATATATATATATATATATATATATATATATATATATTGACCACTATCTATCTACTCTCTCTCTCTCTCTCTCTCTCTCTCTCTCTATATATATATATATATATATATATATAGAGAGAGAGAGAGAGAGAGAGATATATATATATATATATATATATATATATATATATATATATATATATATATATATATATATATATATATATATATATATATATATATATATAGAGAGAGAGAGAGAGAGAGAGAGAGAGAGATAATATTATTAGTGGCCATATATATATATATATATATATATATATATATATATTTCCAAGAGGGAATCTTCCTATATACATCGGCATTGTAAATTAGCTAGACTTTATATTTGGATTGTATAATCATTTATTGTGTCTAATATTACTAGAAATGTATCGATACTGGTCTTTTTAACTGGGGTCAACCAATCGGTAGTCGATTTATGCAGCCTAATAATAACACTCATATTTATCTGCGTCTCACTCATTTAAACGGTTCTTTAACTTCTCTCTTTCTCTCTTTTAAATTTTCTTCCTCAATCTTACCCTTGGCCCCTTCCTGTTCTTCTATTTCCGTTACACCTCTCTCTAGAGATTTCATATATTTCCCTCTCACCCCTGTTTCCCACTACCACAAATACACTTTGACTGAAATTTCTTTTCTTTTTTTTTTCTTTTTAAAAAAAAAACCCAGAGATATATTTTCCGTTTTCATTTTGAATTTGTAGGTTTGATGAATTAGATCGTGATTACGATTTCAATGTAATAAATTATAACCATGGAATATTAGTGTTTGAACCTTTTTTTATATTATATTATATATATATATATATATATATATATATATATGTTATGAAATAGACAAAGTCCGACAATTATTTTAAGACATTTTTATGTTTATACATTCTTTTTATAGATACAAATATTTAACTAAATGCTCTGTTTATAATAAACAGTATTAAACAACATTTAGCAGCCTGAATGTCCGAAAAATTTTCACAGAAAATATTTGTCCTCCGACAGGATTCGAACCTGTATCCTATACGGAACCGATAAATGACGGTTTCGTATAGGATACATTCAGGCCGGTAAATGTCGTTTAATACTGTTTATTATAAACAGAGGATTTACTTAAATATTTGTATCTATAAAAAGAATGTATAAACATAAAAATGTCTTAATATATATATATATATATATCACATATTGTGCTGCTACTAATAAAACAGTGCTCAATCTAATATGACAGAGCTATTAAGTATATATTAATAAATATACATATTATCCTTCGCCGGTAGCATGACACGGAGTTTCATGCCCAATGCAATCTTCAGGTGCTGAGTATAGACTGACCGTTACGTAACTTTAAATAAAAATATCTGGTGAACGCAGTGTTGGCGCAGTCCATATATTATACGAGAATTACAGTTTTGTTTTTATTTTAAAAATATATTTTGCCATTAAAATTAACGTATCGACTTGAGCTACGTTTGAAAGTCTACTACAAAAATGGGGGATCTATTCATCATTTCCTTATAACAGAAAGTGAACCCCCACTTAATGTTCACTAGTTTGCTAATCAAGCATGCAAATTACAAATTGGAGATACCAAAATCAAGCAAGTTCAAAAATTTTAATATCTAGGAAGTGTTTCAACAGGGGTTGTAAAGTGTAACATCGAAATTCGAAAGCGTGACACCGAAATCTGAAGGTGCATTGGGATAGCGAAAGATGCCTTCCAAAAGCTAAGCAAAGTATTAAGAAACAGGAAGATTTCGTCAGAAACAAAGGAAAGAGTACTTAACTGTTATGTGCTATCAGTCCTCCTATATGTCAGTTAATGTTAGACAATCTCCTCACAGATAAAGAGACTTGAGGCAACAAAAATATGGTTCTACAGAAGGATGCTGAGAATACCAGAGTAAATGGAAACAAAAATGACTCTTATACTTAACGTCAGAAGGAGATATCAACCAGGCTCGATATTGCTTAACTGGTGATCGTACGAGAACCTGTGATTCAACGTGATATTACCGTAAGCCACTGTCATGAAGCGGGGAATTTTAGAGAGATTGGAGCCATAAAGGATAGGACGCTGTGGAGAGTTATGAACAAAGAAAACGTATAATTTCACTTTCATATGTTTAGGTTTTATTACAATTCTAAGCATCGCTATTTAAAACAATAAACATTGCTGAGGAGTGATGGTAGTTAAAATAATAGCAATGTCAAGGGAAAAACTCTCCTTTTGACACTCCGATGGGAACAAAGTCCATGTTTGCCTAAGTTATTAATTTATGAATATTTTAAGTTGTGGTTGGTCATAGTTTGAAATATCTCGAGATGTCTCGGCGTCAAATGGATACAGTAACAATATAGTACATAGAAAACCTTTTCAAAGATGCCATGTTCTAGAAATTACCCTTCTCCTTGAATCTAAAGGCCGCCCTCTATATAAGATATGGCTAAAGTCCAAGAAATAATCTCTTAACGTTCTTTTATATCAGATTTTGTTTATAAAACAATAATCTCGCTTGAAGCGTTTTTATGTGGGTCAGTGTCGAATTCTCCCGTCTTTTCTCCTGAAACCCGACACGTTGAGTGGGTTAGCGAAAGTATTTTGTTACTTAAATCTTGTCGGTCATCCGTCAACGTCGAAGACAGATTCATTTTTAATTAGAGTTGAATTATTTAACGAAGGCAAAATAAATGCTTCAGCTCCTGGAATAAGAGAAGTGTGTTTCTTGTTTCACAGTAATTTACGTAATCGTTAACCGCACAGTCATGCAATTATCTTGTCCTACTCAACAGATATTTGTCTTCTGCGAATGCCATTGAGATTACCTTCAGAACAGCATCGAATTTTGTGTGCGGGAGTTTTATCTGTTAGTAAGCTCATAAAAAAATCTACTTTTAAAAAAGACTGTCACGTAAGAGGACGTGCCTCTTCAGTTTTTGAGGGAATTCTGTAAACAGAATTCGGCAACAAAACAAGGTTTTAATTCGCTATAGGAATTACTGACGATATTCAGTCACCCCCCCACGAGGGTGCCATATGGCACAAGGCCTTTTTAGCGTGGGCATTCCGAGCCCGTGGGCTCGGCCAAAAATATGCCCATTAAACCCGTATAAACGGGTTCAGGGCCGGTCTACCTCCCCGAAGGAGACTCCGCCCTTCGGTGTAGCCTCCTTCGGGTTCCTCCCGTCCGTAGGAAGAGAGTACAACCGAACAGTCGGTTCAGAGTTGAACGACTGACTCTATTGATATAGGAATTACTCACATTCGCTAATCTTAATCATAGATCCTGCAATGGATTATGCGTAAATAATTTTTTATCATTATCCGAAATTCTAAAATCCGAAAAAGCACAAATGGAAATTTTCCGAAAGCACTGTGAATGTTCCTAGGTGATGTGTAGCTGTTGTAAGTGACGTCATCTGCCCTGGGTGGGAGTTCCCCAGCCCAGGTATGTAACCTATGTTGGCGCCAGTTTTTTGTTAGCGATCGTCAAAGCAACACCTTCGTTCGTGGATTACTTACCAAGTGTTTCGTGCTCAGTAAAGATATTATTCAAAATGTCAAAAAGTCCTGCATTTATATGTATTTTATAAGTAGTGATCGTGTTTTTGTACACGTACAGAAAGTAGAAAACATTATTTTTACAGGAAATCTTAATTTCACCACTTAAAAATCCGTGTGTACATTACATGAATAGTGTATTACCTGTATCTGTATGTACACAAAATTTATTCAATTTTATATAAAACTATTTTCAGGGTATATGTTATTTATATAAAACTACCGTTAGCCTACGTGTATAAGCTGGGTTATGCAATATAAAGGGATATCGTGTTTATGTTTGGGTCCCATTCGTAAGCTGACCCAGTTTATAGATTCTATATAAAAATTAAATAGCCTGTATTCCAAAATTCGGAAAAAAATGAAAACCAAAGTACTTCCTGTTCCAAGAATTTCGGATAAATGATTCTTAACTTGTACTAATTTTCAGTAGTATTTTTTTTTTCATTCAAATTTTGTTGCTTTTTTATCACATCTTTCCAACATGATCCCTCTTTTTTTAGCAGTTATAATAAACATGGGACCGGAATGTAGAATCATTTAACAAGTCTCTTACTTTAAACAACACAAATTTGATTAAAACCATTAAGAATACCTTCTCTATTATTCTTTCTCATTTTCAATAAACCGTTCTTATAGCAATAAGTGTTCTCTATGGTGCATTCGAAATTTTCAAATATTGTTTACAGGATTATAAATTAATCCTATGGATCTATCCAAATGGTCGCTATTTCTAGTCTATCCTCTGGCCTTGGGCTTTGTTAATCGGCATATCAAAACTTATTCGTTGTCTACGTTAATGAATTAATGGCCTTTTTTTAAAAAAGTTCTTTTAAAGTATATTATACTAGGGGGTCTCCACTAACTTGCCGAAAAATGGTATAGCTTTAGTTTAAAGCATTCACTACAAGCTTGGATACTTGAAGCTTTTTCTTTATGTGTCGTGTACCTTCAGGGCGTAGGCTCTCCACAATTTCCCGTTCTTCGTAGCTCTTAATAAATGTTGTCTTTTTTTATTTCTTCTAATCCTTGTTCCACTATCCATTTACAAAGTGTTATGTGTTGTTTACCCAGAGGTAGTTTACGCTTTGTTTCCCTCCATCCATATTGCCTTCAATCTGTCCTGTGAGTATCAAATTTCCTAAAACCTCTTTCCTCATTATGTGCCCTAGACATTTTAACTGTGTTTGTACATTTTTCATCATGGTATACATTTTTTTTTTTTTTTAAATCTTTTGAGGTACTTACTTAAACTGAACCTTGTTTCGTTGTGAAAGCTTCCGTGGGAAAGATTTTTAATAAACGCAATTAAACAAAGAAAAGCTCCAGACGCAAGTGTAACGTGCCACGTTTCGGACCAGGGCTTGCGAATAGGGCATATCGGCATACTGTCAGACTGCGAATAAGTGACGAAGTACTGGAATGAATACAATATAATGGTAATTATTTACACTATTTACATCGTTCGGACTGTTGTCCTTATCTTTATTGCTATATCCACGACATTTCGGTCGTTGTACGCTCCGACCTTCTTTAAGTGATATACGTTGGAATTTCGTACCTAAATCTTTATTTCGTCCACAGGGGTAGATTTACTTTTAAATCTGAAAAGATTCAAGTCTCGTGTTAGTCATCACATGTTGGCATTTAAATCGCAACTGTTATTTCATTACAATGTCTACTCACTAAATCTAATGTTTATAACAATAATCAATAAATAAACGTGTTGAAATATTTATGTAATTTAATCCTCGCCAATTATTTTTGGAAAAATTTTTAATTTTCAAATATTTTTTTTAATATGTCAGGTCATCCCATAAGTTCTGTCCGAATTTTAACTTTTTGTTAAAATGAACGAAATTTAAAGAGTATTTTATAATGTCTAATAGAGCTGAACATTATTTTTTAGGTTTAGATGCATTTAAACTGATCAAATTTTATTTCAGAGAACAAAATTAAATTTTGTTTGATTAAAACCCTGCTAACATGGAAATACCCAAGAATCATTTGGGGCACATAATGCTTTATGAGTTCAAAAAAGGAAACTCAGCAGCCGAAGCTGCTAGAAACATTCACTCAGTTTATGGAGAGGAACGTGTGAATAAAAGAACTTGCAGAAAATGGTTTGCAAAATTCAGAGGTGGAGATTTCACCCTTGAAGATGAAAATCGAACCGGACGTCCAGTTGAGTTTGCTGAAAAGCTTCTTGAAGCGGCCCTTGAAGAAAATCCTGCTTTATCAGTTCAGGAATTGGCAGTGGTTCTCAGTTCAAACCATACAACTGTTCATCGTCATCTTCAACAACTTGGAAAAGTTCCTAAACTTGGAAAATGGCTGCCTCATGTATTGTCTGAAAACAACCTCAAATCCCGAGTTGACATCTGCTCTTCTCTCTATTCTCGCCAACTTGTTTCACCTTTTTTGGATAGACTTGTGACGGGCACGAAAAATGGATCTTTTATCGAAATATTAAGCGTCATAGACAGTGGCTTGGTAAAGGAGAAGGACCCCAACCACAGCCGAGAAGGGAACTTCATGGGCAAAAGGTCCTTCTTTCAATCTGGTGGGATCGCCAAGGAATAATCCACTTTGAATTCTTACCACCTAATGCAACAATTAATACTCTAATATACTGTCAGCAATTAGAGCGTTTGAACCAAGCTTTGAGGAAAAAAATACCTGCTCTAGTGAATCGAAAAGAGGTGATGTTTCATCAGGACAATGCACGACCCCACACAGCAAGAATCACGTCACAAAAGATCGAAGAACTTGGTTGGGAGAAAATTCCTCATCCACCTTATTCTCCCGAGCTTGCTCCTTCAGACTACCATTTGTTTCGTAGCTTACAGAATAATTTGAAAGAAACAGCTTTTGTAACACAGGAAGAGATTTAAAATGACATTTATGAGTTCTTCGAATCAAAGCCAATAAGAATTTTACAGTAATGGAATTAGTAAGCTTGTTAATAGATAGAAGGAAGTCATAGATAATCAGGGGAAATACATTGTTGATTGAATCTGTAATTAAATGTAACATTTGTTCACTTGTTTTCTTTATTCAAAATTCGGACAGCACTTATGGGATGACCTGTAACTAAGAAACTGAGGTACCTTGAATTACCCGAGCGGTGGCTAATACCTCTACCAGATGGATGAGTTGAAAACTGTACTCGTTTCAAGCTCAGAAAGACATAAAAAGAATCAATGTCAGCGCATAAACACGTCTGGTTGTTGAACGTTATGTACGTATTTATTCGTCAGTGTCTGAAAAAGACACTTTTGGTATAAACGTATATACACGTCTCCGCCGGGGAAGGGGGTTAACTGCATATGAAATACCTTAAAATATACATCTGGACATAACGTACAAAGTTGGGTAAACATTCACTAGTTATATCTTTTTATATGTGCCGTGTTCCTTCAGGTCGTTGGCGATCCTGGCTCTCTACAATTCCTTTCCTTTGTAACTCATAATAAATGTTGTATTTAGGTTATACAGGAATAAAGTGTCACTTGAGTTTGAACATAGATCGCCAGTGAACAAACACAGGCGATCCCATTATTGAATTAAGTAGACCACGTGACCACAGAGGAAAAGCATAAGTAGGAAGTAGCATGACGTCCAAATGATCGCTATTTCTAGTCTATCATCTATATTATACAAATCTGCATTTCTAGTCTGGCCTCTATGCTATACGGATCACCATTTCTACTCTATCCTCTATTACTATACGGACCTCTATTCTCTACTCTATTTGCTATACTATTTCTCTATACGGATTACTATTCTAGCGTGTATTATCGAGCAAGTACTATGAGTGCGAGTGATATTCGAAGGTGTCTGACACCAGCATTGCTTAACGACATACTATAATTGTATTCGTTGGCATTACAAAAGTGCAAACCAAGTGTTTGTTGGCATCACAAAAATTTGTTATTTCTCCTAAACCCTGTTCAGCTATTCATTTATTCAAACTCACTAAGCATGTTTTGCGTTGTTTTCCTCTGTCCCTCTTGCCTTCAATCTGCCCTGTGAGTATTCCAAGCTCTTTTCTCATTATCAGCCCTACAAATTTAAACTGTGATTGTCCAGCAATCACTACCATGCTAACAATCATAATTTTGCTACTTCCCCTCACAAATCTCACAAGCAGCAACTCATGTTTCCTCAACTAAAAAAAATGGAAAATCCTCACAGATACAAGACTGCTGTTATTAAAAAATATATATATATGGTTTATCTGGTCAAAATAACCTCATCTTCAGACAGATTATTTTATAAAGAACTAACAGAGCTAACCCGCGTTTCCCGGGATTTAAAAAGTTAAAAATAAATCTATAACAACAATACTACTTCAAATTCATTTATTCAATACTGCTTCAAATTCATTTATTCAAACACAAAAATATTTTTAAACAGTTTTTACGTTACAATACTTTTTGGTAGACAATATTCTTTGTAGAGCAAAACAAATTGTTTTTTTTTCTTTCTATGCGTGAGCAACCAACATACAACTGCCCATGCACAGGATTCTTCTAACTGTAGTCCAGTAACTGAGTCAGGCCTTGGGCTTTGTTAATAGGCATATCAAAACTTAATCGTTGGCCATCTTTATGAATTAATGGCCTTTTTTTTTTAAAGTTTTTGTTCAAGAGTATATTATACTAGGGGTCTCCACTAATTTTCAGAAAAATGGTATGCCTATAGTATAAAATTAACTTAAAAAAATGAAAAAAATCGTTCTTGAAGATTTATTTTTAGCTTTAATTCAAAGGTAAAGGAATAAATTTACCATACCCAGTAAGCAAAATACTTTGATGCATTTAAAAACAAATTTATATTGATTGGAATAAACTTTTTTCTTTTTTTTTTTGTTTTCAGTAAAATCCATGATATTTGCCATTTTGAGGCATTTGTAAACAAAAGTTAAATTCTTCGTCTTGTAAAAATAAAATATACATGTTTCAAAAGTTATTTGAGTAAAATTAGAAAATTTAAAGTTTATTTAATCTAATTTGAAACAAACAGTACTTATTTTTAGCAGAAAAAATACGTAATAGAAAAATAACTATGTTGACTCGTTAGTCAGGTGTTGAGTGATGGTATCAGATGGATGAACAGTAGTGACAAATTTTATAGATTTTAAGTGAACCTATAAGTACCCAGTAATTTTTACAAATTAACAAATATTTTACGCAATCTAATATTTTATTAATTATTAAGTACTTAGGTTTCAATATGCTTTCCGGAAAAATAATAATAAAATTTAAAATACTATAACAATAAAATAAATTTTACATTTTATAACTAAGAAATTATAAAATTTAATATAGTATAAAATTTCATAAATAAGAAAGGGACCTATAATTATACGTACATTTCTTACGAAATTTTATGGTATTTTATTTATTATTAATTTTTATATTGCCTCATGAAATTTTAAGCACCTCTTAAAACACGTAACTTTTTAATGATAATGTCATGTATGAACTTCCGTATATATAAAAATGGCACGTTTATGCAGATCCAGAAACAATGTAAAATTCTTTTTTAAAAAAATATACTGGTCGTTTGAAGATTGGAATAAGCATTTAAATTTATAGTAAGAATTGTTTTACTTAATAGCAATACATTAAAACTGAATTTAAAAAAATTTAACAACTTTATAAATTATTGTAATTGTTATGGTCCAAGGTTAGGACCATGGAAAACAACACGAAACACAACAGTAGAAATAACAAAGAATATATTGCACGAAAAATAATACAAGTGGAAGGTGTTAGTATGGCTGTCAGACTGGTTTGGAGTGAACTACTATAAGCTCGACTCGATTCAATACCGTCTCAATACCGTTCGTCTCTCTTGAGAGGCGTAGTAATATACTAGCGTTAGGAAGAGTTCATTCTGTCGTTGTAGGTAGGGAACATGATAGTAATTAAATTTTTTTATTTTTCATCCGATTTTTTTTTGCTTCAGATAATATTATCATTAACATATATTATTCATAAAATCAATTGAAATTTTCTAATTTAATAATGTCTTAATTTTATTAGAGTTTTTATTTTACAATTCAGAGCTGATTTTCGGTAACATGTCGTTCGATTTTAGGTTGTTTGTTTTTATTATTGTTTTTGTTTTTATTGTTTTTTTATTTTTTTTTATTTGTGTTTTATTTGATTTTTCTTATTCTTTATCCTTTATTAATTTGTTTTATTTATTATAATTTTTTTAATTAATTTTTATCCCCCGCTCAGACAAAAACAGGGCGTGGATTTTATTGAAATTTAGTGTTTACTGTTCTCCACCCATTTTTCTATATAAAAAGACGTGCTCTCGGTCGCTGTACAAACAAACATACGTACAGACAGACATACAGACACAATCTTTTTTATGTATATAAGTTAAGCAACATTAAACTAACATTTATCATTATTTACACTATTTATATTGTTCCTACTGTTGTCCTTATTTTTATTGCCATATTCAAAACATTTCGGCCGTTGTGCGCTCCAGCCTTCTTCAGGTAATACTAGTTGGAATTTCAAACAGTAATTTTATTTAGTCCACGAGGGTGGGGATTCTTCTAATTCCACGTGCCATGCCTTTTCTGGGTGTCTCAATTTCAGTTAATTCCGTCCCCACCCAACTTGGTAACTTAACTCTCTATGTTTTTGTTCCCTCTGCTGTGTCCGGGTGTTGAAATCACAACTCTTTGGGTCAAGTCACTTTTGGACAACTCAACCAACGATTTTATCAACTGGGCCATGTAATATCACCTGAAGAAGGCCGGAGCGTACAACGGCTGAAACGTCGTGAATATAGGAACGAAGATGAGGATAACAGTCCGAACAATGTAAATAATTTTAATACCTCATCTCAGAAATATAGACAAGCCTTTCTCAGCAATAACTTCCCTAACCATGTCGTTGATGAACAAAAAAATTAGCCTTCCCAGAATTTAAAAAAATAACACACAAACAAAAATAAACATACCCTTAACTTATTCTAACGTAACCAGATGCACCCTAATTATAAACAGGATGAAAAAGCAATTGAAAACATAATCTGCAGATGCATATCACTTAACGATACTATCAAACACCTTCGCTTTATCATTTATTATTAAAAAAAAAAACTTCAAAACATCTAACCTAACTATTACCAGCAATATGGTACCTCAAGAATCCTCCCACTTTCGCTCTATGTAAAAAATATTTTTTTATGAATTCTCATGCCCTCTGTCAGATCGCATTTCCAATAACAACAATAAAAAAGACATTAAATTCATACATCGGCTACACATGTTGCATATTCTCTCGTAGGTTAACTTGTCACCTATCGAAACTCAGTACAATTCAACAACTATCAACATACGACAAATATAAAAAAGTCAATGATAAAAACATAGAAGCTATCATTTTACAATATAAAAAAAACACATTAAACACATTAAATAAAATATCTTTCACGACACTAGACGGAATCTAGTATAAAATGTCTAATATATGTATAAAAAAAACGAATAGAAGAATTCGTTTTGATGTAGCCTTGCTCTCCTTAACAATTACACGTGAAGTTACTGGGGACTATTTTATTCTTTCAGTTTTCTAAAGAATACTTAGATGTTACCGACGGAATCTTGCCGACAACACGGACACCATGTGGGTTCTTGAAAATGACAGTGACACTGGAAAATACTTGAACAAAACAACAAACATGAACTTCGGGCCGTTTATCCACAATTTTGATCCAAATATACAACACCTTATTCTAAAATTTGAAAAGTACAATAAAAAATTCAACAGATATAATAATAATAATAATAATATATAATAATATATAATATATATATATATATATATATATATATATATATATATATATATATATTAAAAGAAGTAATAATTCAAAGAATAAATCAATATAGTTAATATAATTAATGGCGAATTTATTTCGCTAACAAATCAAATAAGGCATTAACTCTCTGACCACTCGTTGAACGACGCGATCCTTGTTTTTATTAATTGTAAAATGGATTTTACCCGAATTTACCAGAAATTGAGAAAATAATAACATCTATGCCTGAGGATGGTATATGGTTACCGAAAGTCCTTGCAATATGGACCGAACATCTAATGTACAATAATTTTAGAATTAATAAAAAACATATGGTTTGATTCTAGTTTGAAGGCTTTGTGCAGTGCCAACCACACTTTTTTGGAGCGCCGGATACAGAGACCTTGTGCAGCGTGTGTCACAAATGTCCCCAACAGACCTTCCTCAGGTTTTGAATTCAGAGTTATCTTTCTCCTAGACCAGTTGCCATCCAAGGCTATAGAATAGAACCCAGTCTGTCCAGCTATTTACCCATAACTGGGATATATATATATTGTTATGGGACTTTACCCATAATAACATAATGGACTATTCCATACGTAATAAATACTGCGCCTCAAGAGGAAGCAGAGAGTTCAGTCTGAAGTCGGGTGACCGGCTAACCGGGTGATCGGTTGAACTCTCTGCCTTCGGACAGGGAGGAACCCGAACGAGGCTACGCCGAAGGGCGGAGTCTCTTTCGGGGAGGTAAACCAACCCTGAAATCGTTTATACGGGTTCAAAGGGCATATCGGAGATCCCACGTTAAACCGACCTTGTGCCACATGATGCCCTCGTTGGGGGGTGACTAAATACTGTTCAGTCTGAAGTGAGGTCCGTCAGAGGAGTCAGTCAGAGCGAGCGAGTCAGTGAGTCGAGTCAGAGGCAGTCCGAAACAGAGTCGTGTTCAGACTACTAAACCTGATTGTTCGTACTAACACTTTCTACTTCTCTGTATATATTCCTGTTTGTAATATATCTGTGTTATTCCATATCCGTGTTCGAGTTCTTCTTTATTGGTTCTACCTTGGACTATCACCGTGGTACAAGGAATCGGACTATAACATATATATATATATATATATATATATATATATATATATATATATATATATATATATATATATATATATCGTCCCCGACGTTCTTCATTCTTTTAAGATGCTGATTCATCTTTATGAATTGAGTCACTGGATTACTCTATACTGCCGAACCAGGAGATTGAATTCAGCACTTTAGAGGAATTGAAAGAGATGATTTTTTGCTTGGAAATTAGATGCCATACGAACATTCTTCATTCAGCGGGTGAAGCAGATATCAACGGCATCTGGTAGACGATAATTAGAGAAAAACAGATAATTTAAAATCCCAGAACTACTACCTGAGTGTCTTATGGGACATGGATCAGTGGTTAAAAGTTCTACTAACCAGCAACATAGTGAAATCTTCACAAGTTCACACACACACAGATATATATATATATATATATATATATATATATATATATATATATATATATATATATATCGATTTAATATCGGTTTATTATTATTATTATATATGAAACAATTTTTACTAGGTTCTTGCTTTTTGTCCTGCGAAATTGGGCCGAAATGCTGATTTAACCAAGAAATTGGAATAAAAGAATAGATTAATAATGAGGGGAAGGAGATAGATAGATAGATAGATAGATAGATAGATAGATAGATAGATAGATAGATAATGATCAGAATGAGAATAGATAGATGAATATACTGAGATAGATAGATAGATAGATAAATAGATAGATAGATAGATAGATAATGATCAGAATGAGAATAGATAGATGAATATACTGAGATAGATAGATAGATAAATAGATAGATAGATAATGATCAGAATGAGAATAGATAGATGAATATACTGAGATAGATAGATAGATAGATAGATAGATAGATAGATAGATAGATAGCAAAATGAGAGTTTGTAGATAGATAGATAGATAGATAGATAATGAACAGAATGTGAATAGATAGAAAATTAGCAGAATGAGAGTTCATAGATAGATATAGATAGATAGATAGATAGATAGATAGATAGATAGATAGATATCAATAGATATCAATAACCACATTTACAAGAAATACTACATTAAGTTAGGGTTTATTAACATGTCACCATGTTTGATACAATATTCGCAAAACAATTAAATCTAAATATGATTATGGGTACAGAACATGTACAAGTTGCAGATACAACAAAGAAAGCAAAAACATAATGCAAGTATCAAGCCACACACACACACAAACAAAAATGCACATCCTACTTATATAATAGAAGTGAACACAATACATGTATGTATTAGTTTAATGTAAGTATTAAGTATGAAGTGGTAAAAAATAATATTGTTATTACACACGGACTATTAACACCAACAATCAATGTGCTATAATCAATGAAATCAAATGACTATTTCGTCTTCGGGATTGTAATTCAGTTATATGCTTTATAATAAAACTTATTATTATATATAAGCTTGAAGTCCTTCACGTTACAAAGCAAATCAAAAATGATTTCAAAAACGATGGAACAGTTCTAAAAAAACAGTTCGATAATAAATCCTTTCCTTACTTGATCAAAAGATTCTCATATCCTCGTCCAAGCTTGAAGTCTTCCATGTTACAAAGTAAATTCAGGTTTGTATTTCCAGTAGACAGTATGTAAGCAAATATATGGATATAGATCCGACAGTATGAAGAAAAATACAGAAAAAACAAACAAAAATCTTAATATGCAATTATGCTGTATTAATGTTCAAGCTTGTATGAAGATATATGAACCTATTGATCTCTGCGTGTTCCTATATCAACGGAAGGGATTTCTTGAACTGTTTATATAAAATAGTTCAATCGACTTTTTTAATATTTGGAAATCAGCTTCAAATACGTTTTCACAACATTGCCCACGTGACGACGACGTGATCATATTTAAACGGAACGCTGATCTTATATAAAAATTTCAGTTATCTGTTTGGATTAGTTGTGCTCTTATGTCCATCGTCTTTTGTGTTAAATTTTTATATGTTCTAATGTTAATTATGTTTAAATGAAAATGTCCTGAAGATGGTCTTAAATAGACCGAAACGGCCGACGTCGACTTTATATTAACATTAATACAGCATAATTGCATGTTAAAATTTTTGTTTGTTTTTTCTGTATTTTTCTTCATATATATATATGTGTGTGTGTGTGTGTGTGTGTGTGTGTGAATATAAGATATTGCACATTAAGTGATGGTGTACTAAAATAGTGCTCGATGTAATATAACAGAGCTATTAAGTATATATCAATAGATATATATCTTATCCCGCACCGGTAGTATATCTCGATGCTTCATCTACAACGCAATATTCAGGTACACAGCAGAGACTAACCGTTACATAATTTAGATAGATAGTGAACAGAATGAGCACAATAAGAGTTTATATATGCACAAATATATATATATATATATATATATATATATATATATATATATAGATAGATAGATAGATAGATAGATAGATAGATAGATAATGAACAGCATGAGTATAGATAGATAATGAGCAGAATGAGAGTTTATATATGCACAAATATATATATATATATATATATATATATATATATATATATATATATATATATATATATATTCACATATGTCTTCTTCTACAGGTTAACTCTGAGAAATTTTTATATTTGTCGACATGGAAAACAAAAACACACACACACATATATAGATAGATAGATAGATAGATAGATAATGAACAGCATGAGTATAGATAAATAGATAATGAACAGAATCCATGTTATCCATGTTCCGCCGGATATTACCCACATTTCGAAACCACTCTACCAAGAAATGAAAAAAAAAGCTTATCGTTTTCTTCCATCTTTGAGGAAGTCATTTCAGGCCTTAAGCTCTCTAAACTTTTACACAACAACTCGTCATACGCTGTAATTCCAAAGCATTAAACTCTTAATTTTTCAGAATTTTTAGAAAAATTTATTAGGAAAGGATTCACGCAAATATTTGCCGTATACATGTGCAGGATATTTCATATAATATCTGTAATTTATTTTAGACGATATATCACTCTTGGAAATTGATAACCTTTTCAGGAATTTTACTAGATTTTTCCAAATCTCACACTATTAGCCTGGTTACTCAAAATTTTATGTTGCAATCAAAAATTATAATTAGAGGACGTGCGCAAATTTTAAAAAAGATGCCTATTTTCAATAAACATTGTAATGATATATTCATAAAAAGACAATCTATGTGAAATATGTGTTTCATGTTTTTAACACATTGTCAGCCAACCATGAGATGTTAATAGTTTTCATTGACACCGACTACAAGTTATCTCGTTTTTGGGGGTTTGCCATCAACCGCGTTATTTTTAAATATATGAGAAAGAATTATTGAAAATAACACATAAACGAATCATTTCAAACCTTTTTCATTCAACGCAAATAATTGGGACCAAACGTCTAAGGAAGAAATGGAAAATCATACTGGTCACTAAAAACAAACTTTTATGGGTTTATTGAAACGATAAGTCAATGAAATTACTTGAAACCTTTTTTATTGTCTAAGATGGCTATTATAGACTTGGCGTTTGAAATCGGATTTCGTAATTGACCTCTGGCAGCCATCTTACTTGGCATAGTAGTTAATCGTTGCCAGTGAGTGTTTACTGAGGCGTGGTTAACGGCCTTGTGCTGTAAGTGGAGCTATGATTCTCCTCATTTTAGATGGATGAAGCTGCTCAGCCTCGGGGATTCTATCTCTGCGGCAGCATCTTCCTCATCGCACTCAAGTGGTTGGATTGGTGCAATGCTAAGGCTAGCGTGACCGTGATCACGGGGGCTGGTTAAAAATCAATGTATGTCTTTGGCCCATATACATAAGTATGTGTTTGGCGCTCCCCGCCTTAAAACGACCTTGTGTCACATCCTGCCTTGGTAGTTAACTTGCGAAACAATTTTTAGACGTCGTTTATCCATTGACTCTGATTGAGGTGTTTTATATAAAACAGGCTTCACAGCATTCAGAATACCATACCAAACTTCATCTTTGCTAATAAATTACTATTCACCAATGTAAAACTTCCTTTTCAGTAAACTCAACAGGTTTTCAATCAAAGTTGGGCGAACAAGCTAGTCCATCATAAAATGAGTGACAATTGTCGTGCGTAATAATCATAAAACTGGCTAAACGTGTGCTTTCTGAAAACACATTTTAATCATGAGTTTTTATCTTAAGGCCATTTAGATCTCGCCATGGGCCCACTACTACACTACCTATAAATCCACCTAAAACATCACGCACCTCCGCTTTGTTGATATTTTACCTATCCCGTTTCCGCCACTAGCCATCTAGGCTTTGTTCCATTTGCCTGACTTAGAAGTGAATGAATCCTTCAGAGCTTAAAAAAGACGATACGTCATCAGACCAAAAAAATATTTTTAAAAATTACGAGCTTTAAGAAATAACAAAAACACATCACTTCTATACTTCAAAAAGAAGGAAAGATGATGATATATTTAATATATTTGATTCCCACACTACCTTAAAAACGGTTGGAAGAAGACTCCCACCATGACTAGAAGGCGCGATAACAGTTGGTGGACTTTAAAACTTTATTTTCCTTTAAAGCTCTTTAAAGAAAAAGCTTTTATAAACCTCAAATGACAGTAAAGCGAACTGGAAATGAATATTTCACTATTAGCTTTGCTATTCGTCTGTTAAAAGAACAGTTAAAAAATCGGTATTCATGTATTCCGTTCCGCATTTCAGTGGTTTTTCCTTGTAGATATCTTTAAAGCGGGTTTACTGATCAGTTTTATATTTTCGGTCGCTTCTACCAACAAAATCCATATCTTGACAAAAACGTTTTTTTGTAAAACTCCACTCTTGATAGGAAACACTGTTCACTAATAAAACAACCTCAACATAATCTTATTAGAACTTTAGAATTTTCCAACTTCATTTTCGTTTTCGCAACATATCAAGTCGGTAAATATAACTCTTTCCCACTCAACATTACGGCCAATTTTAAAGTTTCAAATTCTCAACGTTGCGATTAATTTGAGACTTCTAAATTCTATATAGTTCATACAAATGGCTGCCATTTCTTTATATATGCGCAGGACGAATCAGCTTTCGTCCTCAGTGCGCAGATAGACATGGCTATCAATCAGCAAATAAAATTTAATACTGATTTTATATACCGATGAAATATTAAGTGGCTTATAATTTGAGCCACAGTGTATATATATATATATATATATATATATATATATATATATATATATATATATATATATATATATATGTAAGCAAATGTAAATGGATATAGATCCGACAGAATGAAGAAAAATTTGGAAAAAACAAACAAAAATCCTTAAATGCAATTATGTTGTTTAAAATGAATGAAATGTCGACGTCTGACGTTTCGATTTAATAAACCTTTTTCAAGACAATATTCATTAAAATACAATTCAGTTCAATTTGACAAAGACGATGGACATAAACAACAAGTCTTATCCAAAACAGATAACTGAAAATTTTTAAAATGATCAGCTTTCCGTTTAGCATGGTCACGTTGTCGTCACATGGGCGACGCTTTCAAAATGTATTCCTAAAAATTTATGAAGCAGGTATAATATCCATCTCACGCACGGTGAATACTAGACCTGGTTTCTTTAATATTTCCCCTTTTTTAGCGAGATTAATGCTCGACAAGCATACACATAAAAATTTTAGATCCTAATAGAATTCTTTTCATTTTCTTTTTCATTCAAAATAATGAAAAATTTTTAGGAATACGTTTTGAAAGCGTCGCGAATGTGACGACAACGTGACCATGCTAAACGGAAAGCTGATCATTTCATTCATTTTAAACAAATATAATTGCATTTAAGGATTTTTGTTTGTTTTTTCCAAATTTTTTTCATCATATATATATATATATATATATATATATATATATATATATATATATATATATATATTCAAAACAGGTCTGGTTAAATAATTTACACATACCATGCCGATTAGTTTTCGTTGCGATCCTTTCAAGATCACAGATTAATTTTTTAGCAGACTTAGAAAAATAAGAAAATTTTCTTTTCAATACTTTTTTCCCAAGTACTTTCAATCTCATCTGAGACCATCTTCAGTGGGTTAAGTTGTATGTGATCATGTATATGTGTTTCTGTGAATTTAAAACATTTCAAATGTTCGTTTTTTTTTACTTCTTATACAGCGTTCCAGATTTCAAAGTTCACTTGTTCTTTTAGGGTTTTCCCAGTAGAAGGAAAGTAACTTTTTTGTTTTTGCTCACGTATATATATATATATATATATATATATATATATATATATATATATATATGTGTGTGTGTGTGTGTGTGTGTGGGTGGGTGGGTGTGTGTGTGTGTATTATATATATATATATTGTGTGTATTTAGGCAGCATATTTTCATTTATACACGTTTCATTAAATAATATAGACAAGAGTTGTCTATTTATTTTATGTAAAATTTTTTCGTATCTTCTGATAAGTTTGGTAACATTATCATTTACCGAAAAAAGAAATTCACAGCATTTATCCATTAAAATCTAAGCTTTCGGCTTACTCAAGCCATTATCAAAGATGTAAATACAAACATATCAAACAATATATGGACACGACAATGATGATATAGTCTGTCATTGTTGTCAAGCGTCGTGAAATGACGTGATGAAAGTGATTGACACTACATCTTAATGAAAACTCTAACATTTTTAGGCATTTAAAACAACATGCCTGCCCGCACACACAATTCCGTAAAATACTTGTCGAAAACACAACTATACTTCGACATGAAAACAATAGACAAAAACTAAAAATACTTGAAGCATTATACATCAAACAGTTAAAACCCAACCTAAACAAAATCAACTATGGAATCTCTACAAATATTCTTAAATGTCTATAATTTCTATAATTGGTAACAGAAGCCATTGGTTATACCAACGGCTTTCCTTATTTCATTCTCCAATTCACTCTCGTGTAGTCATGTGTGACGTCATGAGATGCGGTGCGATTTTCGCTTCTAGCGTCTTATATGCGCGTGTTAATCGTTGCTTAGTGATCCACTATGTAAACATAACAATGACAGACTATATCATCATTGTCGTGTCCATATATTGTTTGATATGTTTGTATTTACATCTTTGATAATGGCTTGAGTAAGCCGAAAGCTTAGATTTTAATGGATAAATATTGTGAATTTCTTTTTTCGGTAAATGATAATGTTACCAAACTTATCAGAAGATACGAAAAAATTTTACATAAAATAAATAGACAACACTTGTCTATATTATTTAATGAAACGTGTATAAATATATATATATATATATATATATATATATATTATATATATATATATATATATATATATTTCCATAAGTATTTAAGGACTTTGTTGCTAGACTCATAGTTGACTATATTTTAGGCTTTAACTCTCTTTATAAAGGGCTTCAAGGATTTTTTGTTTTTGCTTCTAATTTTCTTTATGTAAAATAGATGTATTTTAAATTAATATCCGTCTAATCTATGAGTGATGACAAGAGTGTTCCTTTAAGTGGTGATATATTGAGCTATGTTCAGCCAAATGAAATGTAAGTCTTTTTGTTAGCATCGTCGTAGTAAAGACAATGTACGTATTGATATTTTAATCAGAGATACAATCTCATAAAGGACATTTAAATTGATATACAATGTTGGCCTTTTGTCAGATGCTAGTAGAGTTTTTTGGACGACTAGTTTGGTTGTATTAAATATACATAATTAATTTTATTTCTTCACTTGGATCAACGGGGGATATATTAGTGTTTATGATTTCTTTTAGGATTTTTTCTCCTGTTTATAGTCGGAATGCATTTGATTATGATATAGTAATTTGATAGGTTTAGAGTTTTTTCGATGATGTATTCTATTCATTTTTATTTATGTTAATATTCCTAATAGCTTATCTAATTTGTTCATCCACAATGTAATTAGGGAAGTTATTATTAATGAAGGTTTATTTTGTGATGTCAACGAACACTCGTTGTCACTTTTGTGATGCCAACGAATACTCGTTGTCGTTTTTGTAATGCTCGTTGTAGTAGAGACTTTGTAATCGCAGATACAACTATAATAACGCCGTTGAACAATACTGGTGTCAGACGCCTTCGAATAGCACTTGCACTAATAGTACTTTCAAGATAATACTCGCTCGACAAGTAACCCGTATAGTAATAGAGGATAGAGTAGAAATAGCGATCCTAATAATAATAGAAGATAGAAATAACGATCTGAATAGTAATAGAGGATAGACTAGGAATAACGATCAATTGGACGTCACGCCACTTCCTATTTATGCGTTTCCTCTATGGTCACGTGGTCTACTTAATTCAATGATGAGATTGCCTGTGTTTGCTAACTGGCGATCTATGTTCAAACTCAAGTGTCGGCAGCGATAATATATTTTTATATAACAGTTTATGATTTGTCTGTTTGATCTGAAAATCTTACTTATTTTTTTTGTGTGTGTGTGTGTGTGTGTGTCTTGTGTGGCACTTCAGTCTCGCTAGTGAACTGCATACAAGTCCACATATTGCGCAATAGCGATGATCACGGGACATATCAAACAGGAATATTTTCGCCGTTGTCTTTAGTCTCTTAGCCGGTCAGTACGACTTATTTCGAAATTTATGAAAGTACTCCGGCACAAATGCTTCCAGTTATTTCTATTCAGAGCAACTCGCACGAAGTTAGTATGAGGAACATTGACAGCTGAAAGGTTACTATTTAGCATGTTTTATACCTGAGCGATGACCGTCCAACAGTCTTTTGTCTACTGACAAGCTGGTTCTTCATGAGTACTTTAGGTATTAGGTTGGTGCAAAAATAATGACGTAATAATGTCGTTTTTTGACGTTAAAAAATACGTCAAAAAGCGACATTATTACGTCATTATTTTGCACCAACCTAATATTTTGTTGTCACTCATCCTTGAAACATGACCAACCCAGTGAAATTTTGACTGCATTAGGGAAGTCTCAATTCCATCAATGTTGCATTTTGCGAGGAGATAAGCATTAAAATAATAAAATCAAATGTCTATTGTTCACCGTATCTGAATCTGTTTTTGCATCGATTCCATGTTATCAAAAACTGTGGATGCTCCTGCACACGCCTTTACCAATATAATGAAAAAATGAAATTATTGGCAATGTAAACACACACACACACACACACACACACACACACACATATATATATATATATATATATATATATATATATTTGTGTGGGGGGGTGTATTACAGCATTGCATAGAAAGGACCTGATTGAGGATCGTACATTTCGGATGGTGGAGTTTACAACATATCAACCTTTGTCTGAATTTCTGGGATGAGAAGTTATTTTTTCATATATATATATATATATATATGAATAAAGAAGCTGATATGAAAATGGCTGCTCTGCTGCAAGTTCACCAGAAACAAAGGGAAGTAATTGACTACTTTGTTGGCGAAGGTGAAACCTCCTGTAACATTCACAAATTACTGAAAACGTATACAAAGATAAAACTTTAAACTACGGCACTGTTTGGGGATGACGTTATACTGGTGCTGAAAAAGTAAAAGTAACCACAATAAATTCTCTCTCTCTCTCTCTCTCTCTCTCTCTCTCTCTCTCTCTCTCTCTCTCTCTCTCTCTTTATCTTTCCTTCTACATATATATATAATAACCAACCCCTACCAGTAACGGCATTCACCCGGGGTGGATTGAGCCGGCTCCAATATTGGAGTTTCATGGGAATTTGGAAATCACAAGCGGTCCCCAACCCGCATGTATAGCACATGAGATTTGATTATAGTGGTAATTTTATCGTGCAGGACCATCCACACTTTTTGAAGGGCCGATTACAGAGACCTGGTGCACTACGTGACACAAGGTCCCCAAACGGCCCTCCGCAAGTTTTGAATTCAGAGTTGTCCTTCTCCTAGACCAGTTGCCATCCAAGGCTATAGAAGCCAGTCTGTCCTGTTATTTACCCATAGCTGGAGGGAGAAGAAGAGGATTCACACCTTTCCCAAGGGTATTAGCACATAAGTAAATGTAATGGATTCGACTGGAATTCGAACTCGGCACGGTGGAGTAATGGATAGCAGCTTGATATATATATATATATATATATATATATATATATATATATATGGTTAGAGAGATATAATGTGAGTCTTCTTGATAGGCATGTCTGTTGTCTTTAATGAAACCTGCACATGTATACACA
The DNA here is from genome assembly GCA_903632075.3 of Acanthosepion pharaonis. Taxonomy (NCBI): domain Eukaryota; kingdom Metazoa; phylum Mollusca; class Cephalopoda; order Sepiida; family Sepiidae; genus Acanthosepion; species Acanthosepion pharaonis. Next base: position 91,537 of record CAHIKZ030005385.1, on the reverse strand, counting down.
CACACATATATATATACATATATATATATATTTATATATATATATATATATATATATATATATATATATATATATACACACATACATCTATATCCATATATATATGTGTACATGTGTGTGTGTGTGTGTGTGTGTGTGTGTGTGTGTGTGGAACAAAGAAAATAGAAAACACGTTTCGCTTTTTATTAAAGCTTCATCAGAGAATGAAATATGGAGAAAAAAGATAGAAAGAAAAAAGTTATTATAAATTACAACACCAGAATCATTTGTTCTTTATTTTGCTTTACTATATATATATATATATATATATATATATATATATATATATATATATATATATATATATATATATGTTTATTTATGTACGTGTTTTTTGCTTACAATTACATGAAACTTCACCCCCAATGTGTGAATGGGTGAGCCTCGACAAGGCGCACCGTTCTTATGTGCCAATTTTTTCGAATCCATCACACACTGACCCCAACACCCAAAGATCATTTCAGTAATGTCTGCCAATGCACGTGCCACCATTAATTCCAAATGCCTTTCCAAGCCAAACACACCTTACTGAAAAAAAATCTTGTGTTATTCGGTTTGACATTCTGCAGATTTTTGCATTGCCCATCACCCTCCAAGTCACGCGACGCCAGAAGGCCGAAGATTGAACCGATTTTTGTAAAGCCTTGACGGCATCCGGTAATTAGCAGAACGCGTCTTGTTAGTTATGCCAGTCAAAATTTACTCTTCAACGTCTTTTTCTCTTGTTTCTCTTTTCGATGTCGTTTTTATTACGTTTCTATTAACATGAATACATTTCTTTCTTTTATTTTGGAATGTATATATATATATATATATATATATATATATATATATATATATATATATATATATATTCGACATTTTTTATTATCAACACAACTCTTCGTTTTCTTTATTATGAATAAAATATTAATTCTATAATTGTTAGTTATTAAATTCATAAACGTATTTTCAATGCTTGGCGTAGTCGAGTACAAAGTCAAAAGCATGGAGTTCCTAATAAAAATCGAATTCATTACAGATATATATTTAGATTAAGCTCACCGAAGGCTACTTGTTATTGCAGTTGTAAATGTCTACTATGCCAGCTTATGACACTACAGCGAAGCACACATAATATTTATTAGGCTTAGCTTAGTCTGGTACAAGACCATAATTGAAAGTAATAATTATTTGCTGGTCGAACTCGCTAACCATTGCTTCATGATAAAGCGTTCTTATTTTAGAAATATTACGACTCAAGTCGAAATCACCACACTACAAACCGCAAATAAGTACTTCCCATTGCATATTACAGTATTTATGATATATACTTACAGTATTTATGATATGTACTTACAGTATTTATGATATATACTTACAGTATTTATGATATGTACTTACAGTATTTATGATATGTACTTACAGTATTCTGAATAAAATAATTTATCAGTGATATAGCCGTCACGCTTAGCATTAGCAATGAAAGAACGGTCTATCAGTTTTTCCAAACTAATCCAGTTTCGTCAACGTTAAATATCTGTTCAGGAAGAAACCCGTTTTCTTCGTTGATCTTAGCCAATGCTTTACGAAAATCGGCTGCTGCTTTTTCGTCAGCTGATGCAATTTTCACCTTGCTTCGTTCTTTAAATCTCATAAACCAGCTTTAAACTCTACATCTTTCTCACCTTAGTATTTTTTTTCTTCAGGTCCTCAAAAAAAGACAACGCTTTCGCTTGAATGATTTCTTGACTAATAAAAACATGCTAACGATTCAACCTATCAATCCAAAGTGAAAAAAGTTGTTCCATCTCTTCAAAGGTTTTTCCTCTTTTCTTATTGATAACAGTATAATTCATCACTGGGGCATCAGATTTTATATGTGCCAAAATCTTATCCTTACTATGAACAATCGTCGATACAGTTGTCCGACACATTTCAAAAATTTTTCCACCCTTTTCATGGCGTTTTATCATAGTAAGTTTATCGTCAAGTGTTATAGCATGGCGCTCTGCACTTGCACTAGGAATTTCCTTAGGAGCCATTGGGGCAAAATATAAAGTCACAAATGAATGAGAATGATATTGTAGGCGATAAGCAAACATATACGGTGAGTATGCCTAAACTAAACTGGATTTCAATTTCGTAGGAATCACGGGTTGCACTGACAACAACGCCAAACGACAGATATTATTAGGTTGGTGCAAAAATAATGACGTAATAATGTCGTTTTTTGACGTTAAAAAATACGTCACAAAACGGCATTATTACGTCATTATTTTTGCACCAACCTAATAGAACTACCGTGTAAAACGCCAATATTGAGCTCTTAAAGACCGCTAAATAAGACAACACAGAGTCACAGATGTTTTTATATTTCGTTCTCTTGGATTTATGATGATTATATTAACATTTACTCTAAATGTACATATTTTAATATAATTTTATATACTTTTATTCTTATTTCTTGTACAGTAACATAATTTTATGTGCTTTTAACGCTTTTCTAGTGATATTACGACTTCAATATTTGGGGCGGACAGGCGTAAAGACAAATATAATGATTTAAACTTAATTTTTTTATTTTTCCATATATTTTTTGATAAGCAACGTATAATCGACTTCGACTTAACTCGAAACGACGTAACCTGAGGCATTACCAGAAATACCTCTGAAAATTTTCACACTTTACCTATTTGAATTTTCTGATGAAACTTAATTCTTAAGTTAATGAATAAATAAGTTCATGGAGAGTTCTACGACAATACAATATCCATAAAAAGATCGTTAGATATTTATGTTTAACAACTTTAACAAAATATTGCAATAACAATCATGAATATGAATGCTGCTTATTTTAAGAAGTCAGGAGGAAATTGACAAGGTTTTCCATTTCAGTGAAACAAACGTTTCATTTCTGTCTACCCTTCTATCTTTCTTTCTTTCATTTTCCCACTGAAACCAAGTAGCGTCTCTAATATGTATTTTCCATCTTTCCACGTGATCAAACAGGAATAGTTCATTATTTATGATTTACTGACAGGAGATATTAAACACCTTATAGCTTCCCTTCTTTCTTTCATTCTTTCTTTCTTTTATTTTCTCCCAGAAACCAAGTAGCGTCTCTGATATGTCTTTTACGTCTTTCCACGCAATCAAAACGGAACAGTCCATCATTTGTCAGAAGCATCTATGGGTAATTAATTTTTTTTCGCCCTACAGCCCCTATCTCATAGACAAGAGGTCGGCAACCTTTTGGAGAGAGCGGGCCAGACTGCTATGCGGCGTCTCGGAGGAGAGTCAGGATATCAAATATATTATAATACATTGTCTCGACCTCAGACCGCTCCGTCCAGAAGGCTGTCTTGGTCGAGAGAAACTTTCTTTATGGCAATGGTTTCTTGACAAATTAAGCAAACACATTTTCCTAAGTGCGGAATAAAAAATAGCTAAGTATCCAGGCACTCAAAATCCACTTTTTATTTTTTTTATTTTTATTTTTTTTTTTTTTTTTTTTTTTTTTAGTTTCCATTGGTTTGTTTTTGTTCAGGGAAAAAAAATTCCTGGAAAAGAAAGAAAAAAAAACAATACGGTTTTGAGTTAGGTTAAGTTTTCGGACCGGACACAAATCCATCGCGAGCCGAATATGGACCGGGTGCCGGATGTTGCCGACCCTTATCATAGATGAAACGTTGCAAGCCTATTGCTGCTCTATCTTTATTTTCGTGGCAAATACTCTGACGAGCTAAATTCTTTAGTCCCCACCGCCCCTGACATGTTACATACACGAGGATAAATGTTCTCCATTCCCTTCGTATTCCATTAGTAAGGATAAAGTTCCATTCGAACATAGAAAAGGCAAAGGGAAACTACCTTATGCTGCTGGAAAAAGGATCGAAACCGAGATGCTAGGTCGGAAGCAATAATATTGCGGATTCTTCTTTGGATTTTATCAAGAATCACTTGGAAAGAAATGACACTTCCTTCAAATTAGAAGATAGTTCTCTCCCTTGTGGCCCCATTATTGCCTTAAAAGTCTCTACATTGAAAATTGTGACTTTTTTATAATCATTTCAGAAATAATTTTAACGTTGCAATTTAAATACCCTGTTAGAAAAATAATCAATAATGATTTAATAACATACTCACTATATATTATTTTTCTAAGCGTAGATTAGATATGGTACAAGGCCGAAAGTATAGTGCACCCAGTGAGGATCAAACTTACAACCCAGTCGGAATCGATCTAGAGAAACAATCTTTACACCACATTGAAGTGACATACTCACTATATAGACAAAAACAAACTTTTTCGTCGTGGGGTATTTATTTGGAAACGGAAACATATTCATATTTTGGGAGCAGGGAAGAGATGGATTCATGCCTTTTCCGATGTTATTAGTGCGAAAATGAATGCCACAGACTCAGTCAGAGTTTGAACTCGGTTCGCTGATTTCAATTTGCGGACCGGTTCACTAACAAGGCTCTCTAATGAACTCCACACACTCTAGTTAACGCGAACGTGCGTGAGTGTGTGTGTCTGCGCGCATGCTCGGACATACACATGTCTGTAGGTGAGTTACGTTAATAAGCAAAATTGTTTTTAAAAGCGCAACTCGATCCGACTGAATTGTTGGCCCATGAAAATATGATCCTTAGACAGAAATTGCAAAACTCTGTTCTCGTCTTCAATTTATTTACACACTTAATGGTAAAAAATAAAATAAACAAATTATGTCTCCTTATCCAACCGATAACTGAAAAATAATAAATAAATACGAACAATTTCGAAAACTTAATCCCTGTCCCATGGCTGCATCGGAAAAAAAAAATCCCTGATTGTGTGGTTGATATGATTTACTTGCTTTTATTTATATTTTATTTATTTTTTTAAACGACCTATTGTTCACAAACACGAGTAGCGGGTTGTACCGGCAGTTCCCTCATCTTCTGTGGTCGAGACGAAGGGTGGGTCACTTCCGGGTATTTCACTTTCATAAGTGCCGGAGTATAAATATGAAAAAACGCACACAACCCAAAACCGTGACTATAAAAATAATAAAAAAAAACGGGTAAAGAAATATTCACAGGAATTAACGAGATGGGGTCGTGGACGGAAAGGGAGTGAGAATCATCAAGCAAAAAACTGTATTGTATTATAGGACTTCTGTTAAATAATGAAATAATAAAAAGTGGGAAAATCCAGAGACGATATTTTGATTTCAGAACTGAATATATAAAATAACATCAGCGTCAATATACAGCGTGGTCCAAAAAATTGTTACCAACTACCAAAAATTAGAGAGAACAATAGAAGAACAATACAAAGCACATGTACTGGATACTGTTTATTTCCTTTCATTGACGCACTCACACATCGAGAAGGTCTGTATGAACACCATCATTTTCGTGGTACAAAATGATGCCGTGTCATGTCCTGTGTGATATTTTATGAGGCTGTGATTTGTTCCGAACGGCGTCCTTCAACTGATGGGTATTCTGTTATTCGCTCCACATTATGTAGGGGTGACACGACTTTTGGACCACCATGTAGTTATTTTGGCTTTGTGGGAAAGTCGATCCACCAGGAACTATGCAAAAAACTCGAATTTGACAATGTCACTCATATCTTTTTCATTTATATGCCGTACCCCTCCAGGCGGTGAAGTAATGGATAGTGGCTCGGATTGAGGAATCGGAGAGCCGAGTTCGAATTCCAGTTAAATTCATTACATTCACTTACGTGCTAATACCCTTGGAAAAGGTATGAATCCTCTTCTTCTCCACCTAGTTATGGGTAATCACAGGACAGACAGGGTTCTATAGCCTTGGATGGTAACTGGTCTACCGCAGAAAGAAATGGCAACCTATTGCGGGAAAAATTTGTCCTCGTATCGAAATATACATGATCACCTAAGCGTGTCTCACGCGTGGCACATCACTGACTGACTGATCCATTCAGGATTTAGGCGATCATAGTCCTCCCCATCTTCCTGTTCCTTGTAGCTCTTAATAAGTTTAGCCTTTTTGTTATTTCTACCACACTATGTTCTGCCATTCATTTACTCAAGCTCATCAATTATGTTTCGCGCTGCTTTGCTTTGTCCTGTGAGTATTAGGTTTTCCAAGCATTCCTTCCTCGTTGCGTGCCCCCAAAAATTTAAACCCCTCTTCCTGATATTAACTATGTTTCCTTTTTTTGTTTCCATTTTCTCCCAAACCGCGTCATTGCTCACATGTTCTCTCCATGGTATCCTCAGCATCTTTCTGTAGATCCACATTTCTGTTAATTCAAGTCACTTCTTCATCTTTGAGGAGATCGCTCAGCATTCGATGGCATACAGGAGGACTCTTTTCAATCGATAATCTGTCTTGAAGAACATAATATAAACAAGCACTGCTTAGAGAATATGGCGATTACATATTTTTAAATATTGTTGTGGATTCCGTGATGAAATCCGGTCTCAAATGAATGACAAACGCAGGAATGAAATATAGCAAATAAATGTATTGACGTAATAATACAATTGGTAATACGGTTAGTAGATCCAGAAATGCGGTTAGTAGCAATAATAATATATATACAGTCTGGGAAATTCAGTATCGAAGTAGGACTTCCTTCTGAGTCTACGTACTCGCAACTGTGACTCCTACAAAGCGGTTACCTCACACTTTCACTCTCTCACTGTCTCACTATCTCACTGGTATTCACCGGCAGCAGTACAAGTACACAGTGGGCGAGTCCACTTGTATAAAAAGGGGTGGACCCCTTAACATTGTTTGAGTTAGAAGGCTCGAGAGCCATCCGAAATAGATGGTTATAGTAAAAATGGCAATAATGAGTGAAATGCGTGCTATAAATGGAGAAAATGGTAGAAACTGAAGAAGAAAGATAATGAATCGCCCTTCACTTGAAGAGATCATGATTGAATTGTCCAGACTACCCACACGATAATCTGCCTTACAAAGTGGCAGTTTTTGATAAAAGGTTTGAGTGGAACAATCTTTTTACATTTGAAACACAGGGGAAACGTGAGTAATTCAACTCCATGGAAGTAGCATGGCGTGTCCCAGCTGTAAAGGTCTAAACTAGTGGAACTAAACAATGGAATTCCTTTGAACATTTGCCATGGACGTAGCGATATAATAGTGGCAGGTTTACAACATTGCGCCAGTGGAGAAAAATCAACTGCAGAGTGAAAAGCATCTCTTCCCTTACAAGACCATGAAAACGATTTTGAACTCTGTCAAAGCTAGGAAGTGCAGCGGCAATTCAGATATGGCAGCAATACACCATTTTTGGTTTAATGTAATTCTTCAAAAGGTAAACCATATTACTAATGTTTTTTTTAGGGTAGAAATGCTTTATAGAACAAAAGTTTACTATAGAATGGCAATGAAAATCAGATTGTCAATGGTCAAGAATTATGCGTGCCTTGATGATATAATAGGAATATTGCATATATAATGTAAATACATCGCTAATGTTTTTTTCTATTAAAATTCATTAAAAATCAAGAAAGAATTGTCTGTAGCCAAGAATGAATGAAAGTATTACTGACAAAATTATATTGCATGTCAAGGCTGTGCATTGTTAAATCTTGATTTAACGGCGATCTTTAGCAAATACGAGGTAAATTCAAACCTAGAGAACTACAGAAGATCGCATTATTATGAAGTCTGCATATCTTGAAGATATTTCACATATTAAGTTATAGTTCTTACTTTTTTTATATTGTTACTTTGTAAAATCGGCGCAGTAATCGTGAAATGTAGAAATACTAATAGCAATAGTCGTAGTATTACTACCAATAATAATACACTGACCCTGACCATTGAAAGGGTGAATGGAAGAGGTGCTGAAACAGTGGAAATCAATATTTTCCCATGTTTGAAGGGACATATAGTAGTAGTAGTAGTAGTAGTATCAGTAGTAAGTCGACCATACAAACTTATAATATATGCGTTATGTATATTAAAAAAGATTAAAATTCTATGAGAGTTTAAGATTGAAACCCGACCATACAAGCCAGGCCAAAATATTGGATCTCATTATTGTAAAGAAACAAAAAATTACAAAAGAACTTACTCTCAAAAGTTATTGCGTATCTTGAAGAAATTCCTTATCAATTAAATCCCTTATGTGGGGTGGAACAATTTTTTATTGCTTAGCAAGATCTGGCACAGAAGTCGTCAAATTTAATAATAATAATAATAATAATAATAATAATAATAATAATAATAATAATAATAATAATACCTTAAAGAAATAGAAAAAATGTACTCACAAGTACAGGTCACACATTACAGAAAGCTTTAACTATGTAAAATGTACGTGATTTTATTTTATTTTATTTTTTTTGTTTTGATTTTTTATATAAAAAAAAAATAATCAGTGGAAAATGTCATGAAGCTATTTCTGAGTTTGGGTCCCTAGTTGGGACCCAGAAGGAAAGTTGTATACAACAGAAATCAAAGGCAATAATAATAATAATAATAATAATAATAATAATACCTTGAAATAGAAAACTAAGGACCTTGAAATAGAAATCTCAAAAATGTGGCATATGGGAACATCAACAATCCCTGTTGTAGTTGGAGCCCTAGGACTGGTTGGAAAAGATTGCAGTAGACTAATTGAAGGGATTCCTGGAAGTCCATGCCTCAAGGAGATACAAAAAATTGTTCTGACAAGTACAGCCTACACTTTATGAAGGGCTTTATCTATGTAATTTTTTTTTTTTTTTTTTGTAAGTGGAAAGTGTCATGATGCCATTTCTAACCTTAGGTCCCTGGGCGGAACCCGGAAAGAAATGTGTAAACGCCAGAAATCAAAGAAAATAATAATAATAATATTAAAGTACAAGGATCTTGAATTGGAAATCTAAAAAAAAAATGTGGCACATGATGACATCAAGAATCCCAGTTGTAGTTGGAGATCTCCGATTGGCTGAAAAAAGGTCCCGATAGACTAATTGAAGGGATCCCTGGTAGCCCATGCCTTAAAGAAATACAAAAAAAATTGTACTCACCACTACAGCCCACACTTTACAAATGGCTTTATCCATGTAAAATGTGTGTGATCTTAGGTATTATTATTTTTTTTGTATTTTTTTTTTCTCAAATATAGCTCAGTGGAAATTGTCATGATGCCATTTCTGACCTTAGGTCTCTGGTTGGGACCCGAACGGAAATGTGTATATAACATAAATCAAAGGAATAATAATAAGAAGAAGAAGAAGAAGAAGAAGAAGAAGAAGAAGAAGAAGAAGTATGGGAGACTAATCAAGCACAAGGACCTGGAGATCGAAATCAATAGAATGTTATCCGAAGACAACACGATTTTCATTGGGGCTTCGGGAATGATATCAAAATGAGTAAACAAATATTTGGATCAAATTTCTAACAACCCTAAAATATGAGAATTATCAAAAAATCATACTCATGGTCCCTTCTCAGATTTCTGTCCTTGCAGTGAGACCACAATTGCATATTGCTTGGGGTGACATGATTAAAAAATTCAGAAAACTTGTGAATCCAGGGATAAATCGAAACTAATATTAAAATAAAAAATACTTTTCTCCCCACAGATATCGGTTAATTAATAAGACTTGTATCACCAAACCATTATTATCAAAAAAAAATTTTTTTTTTAAATCTGACAATAAAAAAAAATTAAATATTTAAATAACCTGCAAAGCGTTGATAAGTCGTAGAAAACAACTCAATCATTCACTAAATACAAATAAAAATCACTAACAATACTGATAGGATTGCTTGACTATTAAGGAAACTTATCGTCACTTGACAACTAATGACACCATTGAAACAAAATGAATACAGATAATAATAATATTTACATTATTCGGATCATTGTCTTCAACGTTTCGGACTGTAATGTCGAACTGAACTCTTTATTACACTCGCTGTGGTAGACTATTCTAGTTCCACGTGCCATATGTAATGGATGTCAGTTATCAGTTATCTCCTGTTAATTCACCTCTCCAAGTTCTCGACAGACTTAACCAGGTATTGAACTCACAACTCTTTGGGTCCTGTCACTTGATCTAACCAACGCCTTTATCCACTGTGCCATGTGTCCTTAAGGACATCTGTGTATGAATTTCTGGGACTTATAAACTTAATCTCATCAGCAACCATTTTTTTACCAGTACTTGGTCGGCTCAGGAGCTTTTTGTGGCCTAGCATATATACTGATTGCTTAAGTTTACGAATTTTCCAATGATGTTCTCTGTCTATGATTTCAACCTGACCCCACAGAGGGCGGTGATCTTCTTTTTCTTTCCATATGATTTTTCCACTTCTCCTCGCATTAAAAGATAGCATAGAAATGACAGCATAGAAATGAATACAATGTGGGAACCAGTAATAAAGAGTTTCAGAGAAAAGCAATAATAACAACAAAAATTGCAATATGAGCTCTGATAAAAACCTGCAATGACAACAGCAAAAATTGTAATATGAGCATTGGTAAAAATGGTTGAAGACATGACACAGTGAACCAACTTTCCTAGCAGCCGGCCCAGCAACTGATTCAATATAATTGATCCACTTCATGTCAGTGGAAACCGTTAGCCCAAAAAAAGTACAATGAGACACTTTTCAGGTGGAAAACAAAAATGGTTCTCTAAAACGACAGTAGTTTCGTTTTGGAAGCCATTGAAGTTTCCAAGCCATTTGTTGCCCCAACAAACAATAGATTCATTTTAGAGATTAGATGTCAGTTTACTCGTAAGACAGGAGTAAATAGTCATGTCGTCACCATAAATACCAAGTTGGCAAATGATGATATCGCGAAGGTCGTTGATTAAGAAACAATTTGGGTCAAAAGATTGATCCATGGGATGCACTTGTAGAAGGATCTAGATGTGTGGCCGTTCAGAGTGACTTGCTGTTGTGGCCTTGTTGGGGGGCAGAAATAAAGACACAAAGAGGAGAATTGAGTTAAATATATTAACAGAAATATTAATACAAACATATCCGAACAAGAGTGTTACAGCAAGAATGTTCGGTCCGACTGTCAGAGCTGACTGCTGAAAACGTTCGTCTCCAAAAGGCAGTACCTGCTCCTATTTATAGCTGGGAGAATCAATGTATGCGTTGGTAAATTCCCATAACACTTGCATTACACGATTTATTAAGAAGGATTGGATCAAGTCAAAAATTCAGCCACAGCCGGTGACATCATAGCCCTTTAGCAAAGAAGAAGAATACCAGCATACTAAACATTGTCAAACACCTTCGAGATATTTAAAGACATAAAACCTTATGTAAACATTTGGCGTTCTTATGCAAATCTTGGCAAAGACTTTATTTTTTTCTAGATATCATAATTATTTTTTATTAATTTTGTTTATTAATTTTAAATCTATTCCATTTTTATTTAATATGCATATAATATCAGTATTTTTATTATTTATTTATATTTTTTTTCAAGTTTACATGACAGGAATGATAGGTTAGTAATGATAATTGGGACGGATGAAACTTGTTGTCACTTGATGTTCAATTGTTCAAATTGGTGAAAGTGATCATTTATGTTCTATTGATCCGAGAAATAAAAAGGAGAGTGAATTATGGGACGTCTAATACCAGGATAATGAAATATCGATCTAAAGTGATCGATAGTCGCTGCATTAGCGAAATCAAGTGATTTTAAATCGGACGGGAAAATAATCATCAATAAATATTTCACCGTGGCAATGGTAAAAAAAAAAAAAATCACGTGACCGGACTGCGACGGATCCTTTATGAACTTAGTTGCTGTCAAAATATTTGGTCAATTTGGGAATCAGAAGGATATGGGACCGATAGAGGATTTACTGATGGGGTTTCAAATAATATTGGTCTGATTCTGATAGTATGCATAAGACAGACAATTTTCAAAAGAGACAAAAGTGACAGACATATAGACAGAAAGAAAGAAAGAAAAAACATGTCTGACCTCCAAAATTGTCATGTACAAGAGAATAGGTAAATGTTTCAAGACATGTCATTACCTAAAATAAAATAACAAGAAAGGACGAAGAATCAGATTTTTTTCCGGAATCCATTCTTGGGCGAAATGAGACCCCCCCCCATATATATATATATATATATATATATATATATATATATATATATAAACAAACACATACATATATATATATATATATATATATATATATATATATATATATATATATATATATATATATATAATAATTAAAAAAAAAAAAAGAATATTAATCTACAACCCAGTGCGTATAAAGATTTTAATTTTTTTATTTTTTTTTGTTCAAAATATAATTTTTTTATTTTCTTATTGTTCAAAATATATATATATATATATATATATATATATATATATATATATATATATATATATATATATATATATATTATTCGGTGGTTTGGGCAATTTATATTATAAATGCCTGCTTCAGAAATAATGCTATTAGTGTTTGAAGATCTGAGTATACCCATAATGGTTTTGGAAGAGCTTGTGATTATTTTACGATTATTGAGATGGGATACGTTATTCTGGATTCCACCTTTCTTAACAGAATTACTCCCCTCCCAAGCAAACATACACAACTGTATCAAGAAATCAAAAGAAAATGGTTGAATCCGTCAACACAACAATAAAAACGATATTTCTACACGTGATAGTACTTGACGTAATTTTTAGTTGACAACACGAATACAATAGCGTTTTCTAAATTCTTCTAATTACTAAGCAAATTATGTTTTTGTTGTTAATTGTTACTTTGTTTTTAGTAAATTCATTTCGTTTTTGCCTTGAAAAGTCCACATTGGACGAAACGCGTCGACTAATAATAGAGTTTTCCTATTGTCTTTTAACTTTATATATATATATATATATATATATATATATATATCAAATATGTGGTGCAGTTCAGTTTATATTACAATGAAACATTCATACAAAAAGTAGATTAGTATAGTTAATTTTATATCATTAACTTTTCTACTTTTTGTATGAATGATTCATTATAATATATATATATATATATATATATATATATATATATATATATATCTTCAAATGGATAAATATAAAATAAATGGACGTGCAAATGTTAAAATAAACACACACACACACACTCACACACACACACACACACACACACACACACACACACACACACACACACACATATATATATATATATATATCCTTTGGTATAAAAAGTGATCAATGCTAAATAACAGAGCTATTAAGCATATATTAATGAATATACATAATATCCAACAATTAGTACCTGATGATTGCATAGAACATGAAATTCCGAGTTGTAATGTTAGCGTGGGGGATTATGTACATTTATTACCGGGTGTAACAGCCAAATTGTACAAATGTTCAATGCCACAATACGTGTTTGTACCCGTTAAAAATATATATATATATATATATATATATATATATATATATATATATATATATATATATACATGCAATTTGTATATATTATTAATATATTATATATGCGCGGTACTTATTGGAAAGCGCTCAGTATCAGTGATAAAGATAACATATTTACTTGGATTGATGTGAGTTTGCGACCCTGAGATTCACTGCGATCGTCAGAGTTTGTCTGACGATCGCAGAGAGCGTGAAACCCAGAGTCACAACTGCTACATTAGAACATGCAAGTTACTATTATAAAATTGCATATTTTGTTTCGACGTTTAACTACCTGATGAGACGTGTTAAACGTCGAAACAAAATGTGCAATTTTGTAGTAGTAACTTGCATGTTCTAACATAACAGTTTATAATAAATATTTATTCCTCGACTCTTATATTGCCCCCTTTTTTAAATTAATGTTATGAATGTTGGAATTTTATTCTTTCCGTTCTTTTCAATTTGAATACACACACACACACACATACACACATATATATGTGTGTGTGTGTGTGTGTGATATATATATATATATATACATATATATATATGTGTGTGTGTGTGTGAAAAATATATAGAAAATAGGAAAGAACTCGTTAGGTAAATAATCCAAAGTTCTTTAGTATTTTTGTTATTATTTTTAAAAAAAATAGTGCTCGACACAAAAGTAGAGCATAAATATAATTATTTATTTAAAAATATGATTCCAACGCTACATAAGAGTTCTCATGTTTCAAAACAAGAGCCGAAAACTTCAATATAATTATTTGAATTAAATTGAATTAAAGTACCAAGCTCTGTTCCATCTTCAAGCGAAATGTTTTTGGAATAACTTATTTCTGAGGTTTACGCGTTTTATAAGTATATTCATTATTGAAATCAAAATGTCTATGGTAACGGCTAGAGCGATTGTGTAAAGAAAAGGGGCGTAAGGTGTTAATAATTTGTATCAATATCTCAGTTACATTCACAGACGTCAAGTTAGGGTAAGGTTGGGGTGTCTAAATTTAAAGCGGAACATGACATCGTCTAGTCTGGTTAAGTGTCTATAAAACGCGTAAACCTCAGAAATAAGTTATTCCAAAATAATTTCGCTTGAAGGTGGAACAGAGCTTAGTACTTTAATTCAATTTAATTCAAATAATTATATTGAAGTTTTCGCTCTTGTTTTGAAACATGAGAACTCTTATGTAGCGTGTTGGAATCATATTTTTAAATATATATATACACGCACGCAACACACGAACGCACTACACACGCACGCAACACACGAACGCACTACACGAACACAAATAGTGTACATATGTATATGTATTAAAATAAGTGTTTGCTTATGTCATATTTTATCGTTTATCGTCTATTTATTTTTTTATTTAATGGTTAGTAGATTAATTGTTTTTACCTTGGTGTTAGATATTGAGGTATTAATTATGGAATTATGAGGCTAAGTTTGTTCGTTTTTTTTTTGTTTTTTTTTGTCTTTGTATATGTGTATGAGTGTATATTTATATGTAAATGAACACACACATGCGTATAGGGGTGTATATTTAACATTTTTATTATTTATTAATAAATTAAGTTTATATTAAATTTATCATTTATTTATTTATCTAAAGTTTGTATTATATTTATATTTATTTGTTTATTCTTAATTAGTGCTTAGATGGAAAAGTAATTATATATATATATATATATATATATATATATATATATATATATATATATATATATATATATCTAGATTTACCGATTATTTCAGTTTTCTTGTTTAAAAGTTTATTTTGGTTTTTCAAACTAAAATTCATTATTGATAATTAGATAGCCTGAAGATTGCATTCAAGCATAAAACAGACGCTCAGGGCAGACCTCAATGTCCATTTTTATATTGACATATGCTCTATTACTGATATTTTTGCTCTTTTACCCGTAAATATAACATATGTATATACATTTAAAGTATATTTTCTATATATGTATATAATGAGAAAGGAGGGCCTGGAGAATCTGATACTCATGTGCCGAATAGAGGGAAAAGAGAAACAACGTATGACATACCTGGCGGGCTTAAGTAAGTGGATGGCAGAACGGGGTCTGGGGTGGGGTAGTGGCAGAGGGACAGAACTCATTGAAAGCTACAAGGGATAGGGGGAAGTGGACAACCATGATCGGCTAAGCCCTGAAAGGACACGGCACATAAAAAGAAATATATATATATATATATATATATATATATATATATATAGAGTAAACAAACCTCATCCTATGAATTCCTAAGGGGCACAAGTCGTCACACGAAATCTTTTTTTTCACTTTGTCATATATTGTTCCTCCAAAACTTCTGGATATATAGAATATATAAATATATAGTTTTTTCACACACACACACACACACACGCATGATATATTTACGGGTTAAAGTCCTCAATATAGATAGAACGTATGTAAATATAAAAGTAGACATTGATATCAACACCCAGAGGCGACTTCCTGACGACTGTGTTTATAACATGAAAGAAGCTGTCGCTTCTGAGTGTTGACTTCAGTGTCCACATTTATACACACGCACACACACACATATACACGCACGCACACACACACACACACATATATATATATATATACAATATATATATACAATATATATATATATACAATATATATATATATACAATATATATATATACAATATATATATATATATATATATATATATATACAGTATATATAGACAATATACAGTGCTGTTCGATAAACGTGTCTCACCTGACTTTTTTTACTAAATGTTCTTTTCTCCGATGAGACGAAAGTTGAGCTAAATTCAAAGGATAAACGATCAAAAATCCGAAGAAGAAGCTTTGAAAGCTCTTTGAATTTAGCAGTAAGTACTGTCAAGCATCCGTTCAGTATAATGTTCTGGGGATGCTTTTCTTTTCATGGAACTGGTTTCTTAAAACCTATTGAAAAGACCCTCAGTAGCGAGCAGTACAAGAGAATTTTAGAGTCTTGTCTGCTCCCTTCTGCTGAAAGGGTGCAAATCAACCTCACCAAGCTCATTTTTATGCAAGATAATGCTCCCTGTCACAAATGAAAATTGATGAAGGAATACTTTGATGAGAAGCAGGTGAGTGTTATGACATGGCCGCCCCAATCTCCTGACCTCAACCCCATAGAAAACTTGTGGAGCATTATAAAGTATAGGCTCTCGAGAAAGCAGTTGAGCAACAAAGAGGATTTGATTGTGAATTTCATATCCGAATAGAATTCAATGCTTGGATATGAGATTTGTCAGAACCTAATCAAGTCAATGCCAAAAAGGTTTAAAAAGGTTATTCAAAATAAAGGAAGACCCATAGATTATTAAATATTTCAAACTATATTACCTATTATAAATAAATTATACCTCTATTATTCTTTATTTAAAGCTGTTCGGTTATGTTTCTATTGAATACTAGTTGCAGGAAATAAGTGAGTCACTTTTTTTTTTGCACAGAGTTTTTCCTTAAATCTCATTTATATCCAAAAGTATAATTATGGATAGAATACCTTAGGGTTAGTAAACTTTTTTACTAGGTGGTCGGGAAGGGGTCTTTATATTAGTAAGATTAAAAATTAGTTTGACCCTAAAACAAAATTCCAGTATTTACTCCCATTTTCTAGATAGCTTCCAGCATAAGCTAATCTGCATTTTCTTAAGCAAGGGATTTTTCCTAGGGAGACAAGCTCGAAGTCCTGCTCAGTAAAAGCATCTAGTGACTGTCGTTACATTCAACCCTGGTATCTTTAAATCATTGACAATGTCCTTTGTCGTTAAGTGAGGAGTCTTCGAGACATCTCTAACAATTTTCTTTTCCATTCTCTCAGAAATGAACCGTTTTTAATTTATTCTCAACACATTGACTCTCGTTATACTTCTTGGTAATGCTACAAATTGTCGATCTAGGACTTTTTAAACGCTTGGAAAGTATTGTATATTCATCACCTACTTTGTACGCATCAACGATCATTATTTGAAGGTTCTTGTCAAGTTCATCCGTCTTCGCCATGGTTGCAAAACGAATGAGTTATCGCGGTACCTGGCACTTAAATATTGTCTTCTTCATTACCTTTTAGAATATTATTGAATTGGGCCAAAACTATTTGATTTTCAAAGGGTGTTTGTATTAAATGTCAAATTAAGAAAAAATATTACAATTGCCATAAATTAATATTATTTCATAATTTCCATAAGGGTGAAGTGGCGAATAATTTTGGACTGGGCCAATTTTTAGAAAAATCTATAACTATGAGTATAAAAGAAAAAGAAAATTCTAAAAAATTCACGAATTATTAAAAACTAAATATGGAATCAATTACGGTAAATGCAAATATTCAGTGAGGACAAATAATTCTGTCCATATATATATATATATATAGACCTCTCTCTCTCTCTCTCTATATATATATATATATATATATATATATATAGGTCTAAATATGGAATCAATTACGGTAAATGCAAATATTCAGTAGGGACAAATAATTCTGTCCATATATATATATATATATATATATATATATATATATATATAGACAGACCTCTCTTTCTCTCTCTCTCTCTATATATATAGACCTCTCTCTCTCTATATATATATATATATATATATATATATATATATATATATATATATATATATATATATATGGACAGACCTCTCTTATGTAGCGATTTGGAATCATATTTTTAAATAAATAATTATATATATATATATATATATATAATTTAAAACATATAATTTATATATAAACGATATATATAAGAGCTTACAGATATCAAATGATTATGCATATATATACTTATATATTTATACACACACGCACATATATGTGTTTTTGCATGCGTCTGTGTATGTTTGTGTTTGGGGGTGCACATATCAGTCATTTATGTGCCATGCGTGATACACGCTTAGACGATCATGTATTTTTCGAGGCAGATTTTTTGCCGCATTAGGTTGCCATTTCTTTCTGCGGTAAACCATCCAAGTCTATAGAACCCGGTATGTCCTGATATTTGCTGGGGGTGGGGGAGAAGAAGAGGATTCATACCTTTCCCAAGGGCTTTAGCACGTAAGTGAATGTAATGGTTTCGACTGGAATTCGAACTCTGCTTACCGATTCCTCAATCTGTGCCACTATCCATTACTCCGTGTGCATATATGTATCTAATATATGCGTGTATAGATGTACCATTTGCTCTGATAAAGTTCATCAGCGGACGAAACGCGTTGGTAAAGAAAAATTTTCATTTTGTTTTTATTCATATGTATGAAATTTTAATGAGGCTTAATACTAACCTTGTAGAGAGAGAGAGGGGGGGCGAAAGAAAGAGTTTGTGTGTGGGGGGTGCGCGCCCCACGGACTGGGTATAAAGAAGCAAGGGTGAAACAGTGCAATAGTGCTATATCAAACAATGTCTATCGACGGAAACGATCGAGAAACCAGATTTCACGCACACTGTTTTAATTTAGTGCAATTGGCGCACATATAGATGAATATATGACAAATCAAGAAAACAATTTTAACATGGCAGAAATTTTAGTTGGTAACAGCAAAAATTTATACAGGACACATTGCAAAGAAAGACTCCAAATTCTGGAGGGTTTCTTTTCCCGGGCTAGTAACAAAAATTGCTCGCAGCCCAAACAACCGTTGTTGGCGATTGCCCTCTGTGCGCGCACCGATGCCTCTTTCTGGTTCAATGAGAGGGCGCGGCCTCGGGCAGTTGTTCCCCTATAATTTTCCTTATTTTCGACCCTGTCCTTTGACGGAGCCGCCCCTGAGTGCACTCTGCCCAAAGACAGAGACGCAACTAAGAGATGATAAATAATGTGTTACAAACTACTCAAGAGAGCAATTTACACACTGGAGGTTGTTGTCATAAAAGAGAAACAGTGACATAGCTGTGTCAGCAGACAACAGCTTAAGAAAGAAAGAAAGAAAGAAAACAATATATCCCTTAGACCCTAGGCATCTAGGGTCTAAGGGATCTGTAGACTGTTTACGTTAGGACTATTCCTATAATGCTAAATACATCTATTTATTACCTGATACATATGCGATAAATGCTAGATATCGAATATGCTTCAGATTATACAATCCCTCTCAAAGATGTATGTTGCTATTTAATCTCCTTATAAGTAAATTAGCAGCATGGCCCGGCGTTGCCCGTGCTTGATTCAAAAATCGTACGACTCATACAGCAATCGCTATCACTTGACTTAAAATATTTTTGCCCGTCCTTGCCTTTAAAGAAGTGCCCTTTGTCGTGCTGATGTTGCTACATGCCTTACTTCTTGCCTATCTCACGCTGCGAATTTTTTCTAAGCACTATACTAAACATTAAATCTGTTACGAAAAAAGAACTAAACAAAATGAACACAAAACGATCAGCTTTAAAAAAGGACTCGTAACTGGAAAAACTTTTTCACACCCAACCCAGTTCTGCGGAATCAGAATCGACGTTGAGTTTAAGCAAGCGAATGAGCCAATTGGGGTAAAGTGCCATGCAGATTTAAATTTTTCCCACTTGTGACGAATGCAGCTATCGATTTTTTTGCATGCTAGCATGCTAGTTAACATTCGTGTCAGTCAGCTGTTGGCTCTCACGCTGGCCATTAGAATCTTCCTGCCTATTCGTGACAGCCAGTTATAGGCTCTCACTCTGGCCAGTACAAAATGGCCGCAAACTACATGAAAAAATACCGTAGAAACATGAAAAAATCGATTATTTCCACTATCGATGGGAGTTGGGAAATGCAAAGTCAGTCTTGGCCTTCCCACTAACTTGGAGGATGTGCATGTAAATTTTAGTGCAAATCCGTCGAAAATTGCGGCCGTGCATTCGTTACACACACACACACACACACACACATCCTGCCTTTTATAGATAGAGATAAACAAACGCTCAGATCAAAGAAAATAACCGAATACTTGAATCAAATTTGTAATAAAAGCTATGCACAACCTAATGAGTGATAGGTTGTCAATGGCCGTAAGTTAATCGTTCTTTTTTCAAAATTACAGATGATTCTTTTCAAAAATACAGATGATTTTCAAAGTGCAAATGATGATTTTGTCCATACCGACTGAAACAATGCGAGATTAGTAAACCTTAAAAAATGAATAAAAATAAAGTTGCAATTTCCTCATCTCACAGCAAGCAAGGCAATAACGTCTAAGCAAGGCAATAAAGCCACTACGATGTAAGGGATTGTTGAGTGTGAGAGAATATGAGAAAAGAAAATATTATTAAGGAGACAAAACAATAAAAGAACAGGAATAAGGAAGACAGAAGATAACCATTGACTTTGCAAACGTCAAGGTAGAATTTTTGCATATTCTCTTTGATATATGCATGCACACACACATATATATATATATATATATGTAAACATTCTCAAATGTTGAGAGACATAATGAACAAAAGAGAAAAAAGCGTTAGCTAAACTAAGTATATTTTCATTCATATATATATATATATATATATATATATATATATAAGTGAACATAAAAGTCAACACTTAGAGGCTAAGTGTTGACTTCTATGTTCACTTTTATATTTACACACACTCTATCTCTGATATTGAGCACTTTACCCATAAATATAGCGCATCTTAAGACTTTTTTTTCATATATATATATATATATATATATATATATATATATATCAAAGTAAGCAAGCAAAGTCAATCCTGTTCACTAAGATTATTATTCGGGAAATCTGGAGGTCACATTTTATTTTAAACTTTATTATATTGGACTCTTCTTATTTGAAATAGACGTCCCGTTTTTATTTTATTAAACCGTAAGAATTATGTGTATAAGTTAGGATTGAACCTGTGTTCAACTTTATAGGAGAAACTACCGTTTGATTCGGCAAACTACCGCTCGGCCACAAACGACGTCACAGCAGGCAAGGCTCTTTTTACTCTATTTAAGGAAACCACTTCCTTTTAACTCAGATAATTTTATCAAAAGTTTCATATCTGAAAATTAATAAAAACAATTATTAAAGAAGTGATGGATTTATTTTAATCTGACAATTTTTATATATATATATATATATATATATATATATATATATATATATATATATATATATATATATCTGTGTGTGTGACGTATGCCTTACTAAGTATATAGACTTGCCTTCTCATTTTTTATTGTTAGTTAAAGGCACAAAAGATCAGCTGTACCTTCCGCCCTCTTTTGTCTGAAGGTCTAGTCCATGGGTTCTCAACCGGTGTCCACATGGGCCCTGGAGGTCCATATACTATTTCTGGCGGTCCACAGGCAAAATATAATAAATTTGGGGTCCACAATGATATTTTGGTGGTCTATGAAGAAAGCCAACTCAGAAGGGTTTGTAATAATTAAAACAAAGCACAGCTCTATGTTATTGCTTTTCCAAGATCTTGTTGAATCTGGATTTAGTCGAGTTTCTCAACTGTTATCAAATGTCTGCAATAGAGTTGATCTTCGACCATCATTAACATCGATGGAACCAGATATAAAGAAACTCGCTGAGCAGCATCAACCACAGGGATCTCATTGAATAAATATGTCTTTTTTTTTCTAATCACACACTTAAATTGTTTTTTTTTAATTTTTTAACCAGTGTTCATAAATAAATGCTGCAGGGAATTCAATTGCCTGAAGAGCACTGCTCCCCGTCGCCTTGACCATGGAAGAAACATTGTAATACAAGATATTGGTCAATAAAAAATATTATTACTATAATTATTATTATTAATAATACTATTATTATTATTATTATTATTATCGTAGAATAATTTATTTGCATTAGTTTTCATTTAAAAATAAAGTTTAATTATATAATATTTCTTTGATTAAGAAAACCTCAAAATTTTTATTAGTGAAAAATAGAATATTGTTGTCTTATATCAAATAGCTATTAAGGGTCCACCAAGAAAAAAAGAAGGGAAAAGGGCGCCATGGGTAAAAAAAAGGTTGAGAACTATTGGTCTAGCCGATTAAGATATATTGGCTTCCCTAGGAAACCATTTCCTGGGTTTGTTAGTGCTGGAGAATCGCTTACTCAATCGAAGAAACAGACAGGCTACACGAAGGTGAATATTAATTGATTTTTTCTTTTTCTTCTTTCCTTCTTTCCTTCTTTTTATTGTACATCATGCAGTAGAATAACCTAAGGGATTAATGCGTAGGTTCGTGAATTTAATGATATAGTAATCGTGAGTTCAAACCCTGAGACACGCAATGTGTATTTGAACTGAGTATAAATGAGACAAGTAATGAGGAGTACTAAATAAGAACTAGACGAAATATCCCTTTTCATTGGCAGCGGAATAATAACAGTCTATTCCCGTAGATTAATTAAAAGGACAGTTCGTAATTTGCTGTAGGTTATTTGATTATATATTAGTATATGTACGCCTGATGACGGCTGGGGCCACAACGCCCAAAACGTTGTGATAGCCACAAAGATGAGTGCACTATTACAAGTGTAAATAATGATAACACCTCATCGTAGAAATTTATAGAGAAATGAATGTATCGTTCTTTCTTTTTTATTCACTCAATGTTTTTCATTTATTTTCTTTTCCATTATTTTTTGTTAATTCTCTTTTTTCATTTTTTTCTTTATTACATTATTTCTCTATTTACACGTTTCATTCATTCTCCGTTATTTTTTACATCCATTTTTTTTTTTAAATAAATATTCACAAAACATAAACTTACGATACATACATATTCTTTCTGTCATGTCTTCTCGTCTGTGTATTGTTCTTTTTTCATCTCTTTTTTTTTTTGACCGAATTATTTCTCCTTACATTTTTTTGTCGTCTGCTTCTCTTTATTTCCCTCCAGTTTCTCCTTCAGTAATTTCCGCCATTTTATGATTTATTACGTTCTTTTTCCCTACAGACATATGTACATCAATATCTTCGTAAATTAATAATTAAAAGATTTTAAACACTAAATATTTATTTTTTAACTTAATCTCTTTCTTAGTCAATGTAATTAATTCATCAATTAACATTAATTCCATATATAGAACTTTAGACAGTAAAAATCTCAGATCAAAATTTAACCAAGCAAGAACACACTAACTGAATTCACGTGCAGAGCGGCAAACTCCCCACAGAAGGAGCCATCTATTTGCCTGAATTATGTCTACCTTTTTGACTCACGTGCAAACTAAACATACGCTTACCATTTTGACTATCGTGCAAACCAAATCTGTATGTAGCTATCAGGGCCGGCGCTAGGGTCTCGCCTTACACTCGAGATTTGATATGGGGCCTTCCTCTCTACTACAAGTCGTTTTCAAAATTTCCCAACCTGGGGGCCAATTGTAGGTGGGTGGGTAAGGGCAGCATTTTTTTTTTAAATTTCCAGAAATCAGGGCATTATTCAATTTTAATGAAAATTTCATTAAAGATTCATTAATTTTTTTACTTTTATAATGAAGAGTCTTTTTTTTTTATTTTTTAAAAATCTGCGAAAAATGTTATTCTTTTTGTAATAACCATCAATATTTTCATGATTAAATTTTACTCGAAAAAATATTTA
>CAHIKZ030005385.1:57500-62500 GCA_903632075.3 Acanthosepion pharaonis | reverse complement strand
TATATATATATATATATATATATATATATATATATATATATATACATATATATATATATGTGTGTGTGTGTGTGTGTGAATGATAGGCTAATAAGATTATTATTATTATTATTAATATTATTATTGATGAGTTCATCATATGCCAAGTCTCTGATCGCGTTTATATTAAAAATGTACTTTCACTTTCAATACATATATATATATATATATATATATATATATATATATATATATATATATATATATATATATATATATATATATATATATGCAATAATATACGAGTATACGAGTGATATAGACGGAATAAATTCAGCGTTTCCCTATTGATGGGTGTTTGGTTATTTTGAACCTTTTAAAACTCATTTTTTCTACATTCAACACCAACACTTGATAAGACAACAGAAGTGTTGAAACAAAATGGGTATTTTTGTAATGATGTTATAACACATTTGTGCTATAATTTATGAGTAAATAAAAAAATTATATATATATATATATATATATATATATATATATATGAATGATCAAATGATAAAATACCAGAATTTGGGGGAGAAATTGCTTTCTTGTTGGACCGAAAACAGTTCACCACCCCGTCGTTGTATGTTATATATAAAATCTATCCAAATAAATGTTCTATATGTCCGACAATTCATTCAAAAATAAACTATAATTACTTTTATGTCTCCCATTTTCATTTGAAGTCATTGTTTGGAACCGTCTAGAAAATGGCTACCTTTCATATGCAACGAAATCCCAAGGCGAACCTGACATTTCGGGAATTTTTTGTTTATTCGCACAGAACTGAACTTGCAGAAACAAACAAACTAATGAATTACAAATAAAGCGAGGTTTTTCTCACGCTAACTGAGGGTCAGTTGGTGCTTACCGCAGAAATATGCACTCAATGACACCGGAGGTGTATTTTTATCAGGTGATGCACATACTATTGTAGATCATGATGTAAGTTTAAATAAGTATTCGCAGCAAGCAAGATAACTCTGTGTGTGTGTGTGTGTGTGTGTGTGTGTGTGTGTGTGTGTGTGTGTGTGTGTGTGTGTGTGTGTGTGTGTGTGTGGACTAAAGTATGTGTGAGTCTGTATAGTCAAGGCAAACAAATGGCAAAGAAATCCTCATAAAGAGTTCATTTTTAAGTTAAGAAATCAGACGAAATCTCCCTTACAGAGGTTGACAGGAAAGATAGTGCACACTAAAATTTGGTTACTTGGCCATGTTGTAAAAAAATTGTTACCTTGGATTGAACCAATATATATATATATATATATATATATATATATATATATATATATATATATATATATATATATATTCAGTTGTATGGATATGAGTTTGTAACTCTGGGTTTCATGCTTTTGAGATTATCAAACTGATTTATTTTTAAAAATTTGAATCTATTCTGTTTGTGTTTGATTATGTTTTTTGGGGTTGGGATTCTCCTCTGTGTCTGTTTTGGAATGACACTCATACGCACGCGGACATACATACGTACATACATACACACATGCATACAGGTGTACGCATTATAGTTCACACAAATGCACACACATATAAACAATACGAGATTAGGCGCAGATATATATCCAATGTATTCTAGCATCAATACAAACGCAATTGTAATCCTATTTCGGTGTTGTAACTGTGTGTTGTAAAGTATTTTCAACAAGATGTTGACTTTTCAGATCGGCCGTCTGTGTTGTCAAACTGAATACCACATCTTCACACACATACACACATGTATACGTGCACATATATTTCTATCCGCCACATTGCTTAAGTGGGTTCTGTATGTGAATATGACGATGATGATGGTTTTATTTTTAACGCTGATTGCTTGTGTATTGTAGAGGATTGCAGTTATATTGATAGTGTTAATAACTGATATATATATATATATATATATATATATATATATTAAGACATTTTTATGCTTATACATTCTTTTTTATAGATACAAATATTTAAATGAATGCTCTGTTTATAATAAACAGTATTAAACAACATTTACCGGCCTGAATGTCCGAGAATACTGTTTATTATAAACAGAGCATTGACTTAAATAATTGTATCTATGAAAAAATGTATAAACATAAAATGTCTTAAAATAATTGTCGGACTTTGTCCATCAATTATTAGCAATTATATATATATATATATATATATATATATATATATATATATATATATATATATATATATATATATACACTGCGTGTAAATTATTATCGAGAAAACTTTTTTCAAATATTTCAAAAACCGTCCAATCAATTCACAGAAAAATTTCACACAATTTTGGCAACATTGACCTGCGCAATCACTGAAATTTTCGTACTGATCTGCGTAATGTAAACAAACTGGTGTCATATTTGTTATCAGCACGGTGATTTGAGCGTGCCAAATTATTAGAAAGGTTTAGTCAAATTCCCAGAATTGAGCAAACAAAACGTTTATTAATGTTGCACGTGAATGTTTATGATCAAAAGAAGCTAATAAATAAGATAATCAGAAAATTTGCGCAGGACAGTGTTGCCAACATTGTGTGAAAATTTTGTGTGAATTGATTATACGGTTTTTGAAATATTACAAAAAAGTTATCTCGATAATAATTTGGCACGCAGTGTATGTATGTATAGTATATATATATATATATATATATATATATATATAGAGAGAGAGAGAGAGAGAGAAAAATAATAAGATTTAGTAAATAACCTAATGTTTTATATATATTAATATATATAATACATGTATGTCTAGAAAGAATTATTAAAATTATTTTACTTACATATGGATTTTCAGAAAAAGTTGAATTGTTTTATACAGACCTTTCTAACACTTTCATTTTTTACATACATACATATATATATATATATATATATATATATATATATATATATATATATATATATATATATATAAATATAGATAACTAGACTCGTTTCGAAAACCCCTCAATTTTTGATTTGCTAATCAAATCAATCTCGAGGAAAAAAGGTTTTAAAAAAGAAAGAGCTACAAACATGAACTTCTGCCGACAAAAAAAATCGCACAGATGCAGGTCTGAAGCCCAAAGAAAAAAAACCCGATACGAGTAACAACTAACTAACAAAAGAGCTCAATGCAACCGTAGAGCAGACCTAGATACACCTAGTGAGCCAGACAAACCTACCTAGGTTTCACCTAAACGGATCGTCAGGAAAGTTTGGCCAAACTTTCCTGACGATCCGTTTAGGTGAAACCTAGGTAGGTTTGTCTGACTAGGTATCTATCTATCTATCTATCTATCTCTCTCTCTCTCTCTCTATATATATATATATATATATATATATATATATATATATATATATATATATATATATATAAAATATATTATTAAATATAACAGAAAATGAATGTCTATTATATCTGATCATGGGCTGTTCTAATGTTCGGATGTTTGTTTTAATTTCCAGTGAAATAAAGACAAAAACTATCCAACATTTGAGTATTTTTTTTAAAATTAAATTGGTCCTAAACTTCCGGCTCACATGAGCTATCCTCAGAATGGTTATACGGACATGAAACAAAGACATAACATTAGATACAAATGGTAGACTATTCTATCCTCTAACACTAGGGAGAAAAGATTGATTGATGGATTCGTTTTCTATGCCTTATCAACCATTTGAAGGGTAATTTAAAGCCAGAATATACTTTTAAAGATAGTAATGTTTACATATTTTACTAATTACCCAATAGCTGGGGGAGAAGAGGTGGACTCAAACCTTTTCTAAACGTATTTACGCCTAAGTGAATATAATGAACCCAATAGAAATTGAAACTCGACTTTCCGAAGTAGAAAAGGCTATCATATCCTATAGTCTGAAACTAATTAGAAAAGGTGTCAAATCCTACATTCTGACACTAGGTAGATATGGGTAACAAATTCTGACGATTAGTAGAAAAAGGTAGCAAATGTTTTACTTTGAAACGAGGTAAAAAAAAACGTCGTACGTAGAGACAAGTATAATAATTGTGTAGCTGAATAAGAGTCAGCCGTTATTTTTTTTTATTCGTAATTGTTCCATCTGAATGTCTGTAGCCTTTCAAAGCAATTCCATAGACCTTCATTCTACACCTGTTATCATCGAGTCTTTGATTTGCTAGCTTTAGAAGCCAAGACGCAAAACTTTACGCATTAGAGAGATGTTGGAAATAACTAGCAAATTTTTGTCAAGGGAAGAGGTGCATAATTATGCAACTCACTGTATTTATAAATATGGAGGCAAGTTATTCTTATTTACAGACCACACTTGTAAATATATTTTTCAAATCAGATGTCAAACGAAACTAACTCATTACACGGTCACTAAAACACGTATAAACTCCTACCATGAATTAGACCAACTAATACCTTTATCTTTTTTTTTTCTTTGAACTCCAATGTTTCAACTAATGGGGTCTCCTGCGTTGTAGACGATTCTCGTGTACCAAGTCCAACCCATTCGCCAACTGCTGCGTATATACTGAATAAATGACATTCCCATCGATGTGCCTTGTTTAGGATCAGGTTTACCATATCAAATAGATGCTTCTCCCATGTACAGTTCTCAAGAGAGAAACAATTTCTCACTAACAAAGTCCCTCCTCATTAAGGCACGTCACTTCATGACTAATGATAACAAAATATGTCCACTTGACATATTTAAGCAGTAGGCATATCGTCAGAAGTTCTTAACGCACTGGAGGGAATAAAGAAATCGCTGTTATGATTAGAAGAGGTAGGAAGAATGAAACAAACACTTTGCATATTGTCATTTTCGTAGGTGTCCCTCGAAGGGAAAGCAAAATCGTCAAGTGTTTCCGTTTTGTATACGATTGCGCCGTTCAGTCTAAGATTGACATCTCGGGTACAACAGAGAAAATATTGCAAAATTTTATTCTTACTCATTCTTCTTTTTAGTTAGAATGTCTTTTGATGATGCGACATATGTTTGGCA
>CAHIKZ030005385.1:0-55000 GCA_903632075.3 Acanthosepion pharaonis | reverse complement strand
CGAATAAAAATAATTTTAATCTGAAAAAAGGCATTTATGTCGTTTTTACGACATAATAGTCAGGGTTTATTTATTTAAATAAGAAATTTTCTACGGGGTGCCTTGTGAAGATTGAACTCTCTTCGTAGACCGCCGCAGACACATATGTGTGTATGCAGGAACGCTTCACTACAGACAGCTACCTAGATAATGAACTGAGATAATGAACAATAGAAATGAGATAAGATAAATGAACAGACTGAGATAGATAGATAATAGAAATGAATAGATAGATAGATGAATAGAACTGAGATAGGCAGATAATGAACAGACTGAGATAGATAGATAGATAGATAGATAGATAGATAGATAGATAGATAGTTTTTGTTATCTCTAAAGTTAGTCCATGTTAACCATCCCATTTTGGACCTCAAAAAATGAAGACATTCTGTAGTTGTCAAAATAATTCAATATGGCTCATAAAATGAAGCATTTTCCGACACACCCCGTGTATATATCCTCTATCCGATTAGTGGTTATTCACCTAGTGTCTTTTAATTAAATTTCATTTAAGTGAGTTTGTACACACGGGAGTAGATATATTCCTGCTGTAGACCAAACCATTCCCTAAGATAATTGCCTTCGGAGTGAGATCGCTTTCATTAGCTCTCTTGTCACGTGATTTAACTTTCATTCTTTTTCATAGCATCGTTATCGTTTTGTCTTTCATTAGTCCATCTTAACCATTCCCATTTTGGACCTCAAAAATGAAGACGTTGGTAATTGTCAAAATAATTCAATCGACTCATCGCCTCTTTTTCCTCCACACCCTTATTTATCCTCTGTCCGATTAGTTACTAACAGATAGTACTCTTTTAATTAAATTTCATTTAAGTGAGTTTGTGGACACGGGAGGAGATATATTACTGCTTTCATGCTATCGTAAATTTTCAGCGTATAACAAATTGAGATGACCAGATCAACAGCTGGTTAGCGCTCTTGTCACGAGATTTAACTCAATGGGGGATAAATCGTTGGTCGTTTTGTCAAACATCAGTTAATTTCCATCATCATCGATTCACAAACCCTTTTCGTTGGAATAGTCACAATGAATGAATATTTTGCCTCTTATTCCTCCTGTTCACTTATTTTCCTCAAACTCACACCTGACCTCAAGTGGAACTCGTACATACGATCCATCGTTAAAGATGCAGGGAAAATTGGTCGGTTCCCTGTACCGCACCAGTAAGTACCTGACTCCTCATGCTATCCTCTACCTTTACAAAAGTCAAGTCAGGCTTATAATGAAGTAATGGTGCCTTATATGGGAAGGAACTGCTCCGTCTTCAATTTCCAACCGAAAGGCGTCTGCGCGTCTTTGTGGGTGACAAATTATTTTCCAACCTGCAACCTCTCTCTCACAGACAAGATGTCGCAAACCTCTCTCTGCTCTATCGTTACTTCCATGGAAAGACGAACATTCCTTTTTTCCATTAGTTTTAACTAAGCATGTTCACTGTTTTCGCGGGAAAACAGCATATAGCGTAATGAAAATGCACAAACTTAACTAAAATAGAGTTTTATCGTCAAAATGCTTATGTTATTATTAAGATGAAAGACCAAAGTATTTTTTAATTATTTTTTGAAATTTTTTAATCCTTTCTAACACGTTCGAAATTTTGGTTAAATTCTTCTTTTGTTTACGTCATCGCGGCGTCACAGAAAATAACAGCGATTTTTTTCCATTGAAAACATATTGATTTGGAAATTCTTGTAAAAATCAAGTAATTGTCCGATTTTAATGAAATTTTCAGGACTTATTCACAAATGAATGAAATTATTTTGAAATATTTTTTTTAGAAAATTTTGGTAAAAAATATATTTTTAAAAATATGTTACCCCACATTTACTTAATTTAATGAAATTTCGCCCAAAACCGTTTTGGTTCCTGAATTTTTTTTTGTTGAAAGTAGGAGCCTTCGAAGATGGAAAATAACCTACTTTTTTTTTTTAAATTTGAGCTATTTAACTGAAAATCTGCTCTGAATTGAAAAATAATGAATCAATAAAACTAT
Source organism: Acanthosepion pharaonis (assembly GCA_903632075.3). Lineage (NCBI taxonomy): Eukaryota > Metazoa > Mollusca > Cephalopoda > Sepiida > Sepiidae > Acanthosepion > Acanthosepion pharaonis. Next base: position 52,946 of record CAHIKZ030005385.1, on the reverse strand, counting down.
GATATTACTTAATTAGAAAAGCTTTTAATTGCTTTTGTAAATAAGTAATATTAAGGACATTATTGTCTGAAGAAATAATTTTTTTCTGATGAATAATTAATTTTTACAAAATTTTTTCGTTTTTTAAGAAATTTTAATTATAATAATTTATAATAGTTTAAAATCGTGTAAAGCTCTGTATTAGGAGGGTTCCTCGAGGTGATGTAGTAATTAAGTAAAAAAAAAAAAAAATTACGAGTCCAAAATTGCTAAGTTTAATAAATTTAGTTGCGCTACTTTTTTTAAAAATAATTTTTTATGTTGTATTTTTTTACTTAATACATTCCTTATTTCCATGTATGATATACAGAAATTGCCATTATTATAACAAGGTCACGTGATCTAAGTGTTTTGTCCCTTTACGTGGCCTTTTCATAATATTTCGTTTCTTACAGGTTGTATTTTCCGTTCAGCTTTAAAAGTGTAAACTTTAAATTTTAAATTATTTTTTCTTTTTTTCATTTACTATTTCACTAAATAATTTTATTTTATGTATTGTATTTCCATTAGTGTGTCATACTCAAATAGAATAATTTTTTAAAAAATCAGACTTAAAATTATGTCATTTATGGTCATCAGTAGTAGCTGTCATCGGTTCGTCATTCAACAATCCATCAATAATTCGATCAGATGAACAGGACCGCTCGTTAATAATTGGTTGTATATTATTTTTTTATGCTATAAGAAAGAAAGATTTCTTTCAAATCAGATTACTTTAACTTTAAATTTTTTAATTTTACTAAAATAACGTGTCAGAAATTTTCTTAAATATTTTCAAAATCGATAAATTTGTGTTTGTTTACAAATTTCTTAAAATTAAGAAAATGGCCGATTTTAAGAAAATTAAAAAATTTGAATTTAAATTTGACAATCAAATGTATATAGTTTCTATCTGAAATACACCAGAATTGTTTAATTAATGGAAATCATAAATTTAATGATTAAACTTTTTTAAAGCTAAAAATAAAATCTTCAAGAATGTTTTTCTTTGTAAAAATTCATTTTAAACCTAAATATAGAAAATTTATGCCGAAATAGTGGAGATACTTAGTTTTAACCTTGAAAGCTAGAACCCGCCATGCTGCGAACATGAACCCCACCCACATTCCCTCCGTATCCCATCGGTGAGAAGTAAATTCCACTTGAGCAGCTTCTTCCCGCAAACCATTGCTCTGTGGAACTGACTCCCAAGGGAATATTCACTACATTCTTAACCTGTCCAAATCTTGGATTAAGTGTTATCTTCCCCACATATTCTCATAAACTATGCCACTTACTCTGTAATTAGTATATGTATATACTTTATTTCGAAGTAAAACTAATTTAATGAACATAAATTTGTATTTAACAACTAAATTCGAGTCTCTCATGCGCCTTGTACAGGGTGAACCTCACTGTAGAAAAAAAAAAATAAGACCCCCTTTTTTTGCCTCAAAATCTGGTATCAAAATCGGATCACATCCTATACGCCGAAAATATGAATTTTAAAATGTGATAAACACAATTTCTGTGTGAAAAAAAATGGCAAGATCTCAAAAATAAACTTTAAGAATCAGATGAGGTAATGATTATTTGTTTTAATCATTTTAAAGCAAAGATGATTCCGTATGACATTAGTTGAGAAGATTTTACTGGTTGCATATATTGTTGTGCCTTCGCGCCATTAAATGCACAGATCTAGTTATGAAAACTAAAAGTGGAAGAAGAAAAATTCGACACTCGTGCATTTGAACGCAGAATACCTGGGAAAAATAACAAGAGAAATAGAGATTAAATCATTTAAGTAATGGCGTATTAGTAATACAAGCCATTTTTTTTTTTTTGATTTTCAAAAATCTAAATGCAATGTCGATCATTATCTTCTGCCTTCTAAATTCTTATTCTTTTATTGTCCTCTCTCTTTAAAAGTATTTCTTCTCATATTGTCTAACAGTCAGTAACCTCTTGCGTCGTAGTGGTTTTATTGCCATGCTTGGGGTGCAATTATTAAAAATCAAACCAAAAAAGAAATAAAACATTATTCTAGTGAAGTATGATAGCTCTCAACCGGGGTCCATATAGACCCTCGAGGTTCATATCACATTACTGGGGTCCATTTTAAAATGGTTTATTATGAGTTATTTTACTAGTGTACATAAATGTTCCATAGAATTTAGTTGTTAAATACAAGTTTATTTTCATCAAATTAGTTTTACTTCAAAATAAAGCATGTCCATTTACTATTATTATAATTCAATTCCTAAACTTATCTATCAGTAAAAAAAATAAAATAAGCTTTTTTTCATCGAATGGTTATGAGCACTACCCCCCCCCAGAAAAATTCTGAGTAAAAGTGGGTCTATGGGTAAAAAAGGTTGAGGACCCTTGTTCTTGTGGATCCAATAATGAAATGGCTGAATCCTTTCCAAGCAATAATGAAAGCAATGAAGATTTTGTAGGTTTTGAATTAAACGAGTCTTACGGCCATATCACGTTGAAAACCTGGTTCTCGTACGATCGCCGAAGTTAAGCGACGTCAACCCTGGTCAGTAGCTAGATGGGTGGATGGGGATAGCAGATGCTTAATAGTAGGTACTGACCAGGAGTGACGTTGCTTAATTTCGGTGATCGTACGGAAATTGTTGTTTTAACGTGATATGGTCGTAAACATTTGATGTTTTGAACTTTTTGTCTTTAGAAGAATAAGAATATATACTAATTTTCAAAGTGTCAGACAGAATTGTTGTTCAATAAATATTTTTCAAACATGATTGTTGTTTTTTTCCAAAACTTAGTTTTCAAAATAAAGGTGCGTCTTATATACCGCTGCGTTTTATATCCCCAAAAATCAGTAACTATCATTATCCTTTGTTGTGAAGCAGTAGTTAGCGAAATGGTTTATATTCCATTACGGTTGTATGGGACTGTAGGGGTGCTGTAGTGGGGGGTCGATCCAACGAGATTCTAAACCTTCATCTCTATCAAAGATAAAATCTTTGAATCGAAATCATAAAATATATTCCAATAAATATGCAATGAAGCCATTGATAAGACTGAGACAGATGAAGCTATCGACTCTATCTTAAGCGGGAAGCGCTGATTGAAGTGATAATCTTGCAAAGACCAAATGACGACAGATGAACAGAAACCTGAGTCGACCTTTGCAAAAATTGCGAACAATCTAGCGCAAATACCCAAACTTGGAGACAAACGATATCTAACCTGAAATTATAAAAATAAAAATAAAATAAAAATAATAAAAAGAAAGACATAAACTTTTGTTGGCGTCTCTTCTGGGCGAGATAGGTTTGTTTGCTTGCTAAATTCTCACTGAGTTATCAACTTAGAAGTAATGAACAGGCGACTGATTGCAAGCAGACGAAAAAACGTTTAGCAGATTTATTTCTCCATTATGTTCCTTAACTTAAAATCTCCCTTGATTTACTTCTCTCTCTTTTTCTATTCATTTCTTGTATTATTATGTTTTATGTTTTCTTTCTTTCTTTCTTTCTTTCTTTCTTTCTTTCTTTCTTGTACCGAGTTCTACGCTTTAGCTCTTAACCTTTTTGCCGTATAAGGTCTGTTCGGTAAGTATCCAGCCAGTTATAATAATAATAATATTATTAATAATATTAATAATAATAATAGCCAATAAACGGTGCCTCCTTGTTGATATGGCAGTCCCTGCTGACTGCAATGTATCTTTGAAGATATTCAAAAAGCTGTCAAAATACAAGGACCTTGAAATAGAAATCTCGAAAATGTGGCATATGGGAACATCAACAATCCCTATTGTAGTTGGAGCCCTAGGACTGGTTGGAAAAGATTGCAGTAGACTAATTGAAGGGATTCCTGGAAGTCCATGCCTCAAGGAGATACAAAAATTGTTCTGACAAGTACAGCCTACACTTTATGAAGGGCTTTATCTATGTAATTTTTTTTTTTTTTTTTTTTGTCAGTGGAAAGTGTCATGATGCCATTTCTAACCTTAGGTCCCTGGGCGGAACCCGGAAAGAAATGTGTAAACGCCAGAAATCAAAGAAAATAATAATAGTAGAATATGAAGTGTGCATAAGTGGTCTATAGGAAAAGTAACAGTACTGGGTGCACTGTATGAAATATGGATAAACGGATTATATTATCATCTACCATGATATCCTGGAAGGACATGACTGTAATCTTAGACTTCTGCAATCACTGCATTTTTTTTTCTCACATGATTTGTGACAGGACACATCGTGACTGCTTCACCACGACAATGCACCTGCTCGCAAAGTCATGAGCATTCGGCAGTTCCTGGCCGAGAAGGATATCACCATACTGGAACAATCTCACTATTCACCTGATCTTGCTCCGTGTGACTTTTTACCTTTCCCCTCAAGTGGATCATCAAGAGGACCCGTTTTGAAGGCGGCGTGGAGGCCATCAAGAGGGCTGTAACGACGGAGCTGAGAGGCATCCGAAATGAATCCTTCTAGCAGCGCATAGAAGCATGGCAGAGAAGGATGGAAGAATGCATTCGACTCAAAGAGGATTACTTTGAAGGGGAAACCATGTAGTTTGTTGTATGGAATTGACAGAAATTGTTTATAATACCATTCCCGTTACTTTTCAGACAGAACTCGCACAACCATGTTTTGGGACATATTTTGGAGGTGTAGAGGGCTGTAATGATGAAGATGAATCCTTTTAGTTGCGAATAGAAGCATGGCAGAGAAGGTTGGAAGAGGCTTGAGGGTGATTACATTGAATGGAAAACCATGTCATTTGTTGTTTGGAATTGAAATAAATTGTTTGTGACACCAGTCCCGTTACTTTTCAGACAGACCTCGTAGATAAAAAGAGCCTGATTTCTTTTCAAACTACGCCCGATTAAGATCTCATGCTCATTGCACCGTACCATTCAGTCTCAAAAGTCTGGTATTTCACCTTTGGGGATCGCTATCGACTGACTAGTCACGTTCTTCTTATTCTCATCCAAGGCGTAGCAACAGTGACTTTAGCTTGGGGGGAAAACTGGATCTCCCATAGAGTATCATTAAATTTATAAAAAATATTCTTTTGCATATGTGTTTTAGGTATATAATCTAGTCAACTTCAAGGGACTAAAGGCGTCAAATGATAACTGGACATATAAAAAATTATATATCGTTATCCCATATATATATATATATATATATATATATATATATATATATATAATTATTTATTTAAAAATATGATTCCATCACTACATAAGAGTTCTCATGTTTCAAAACAAGAGCCGAAAACTTCAATATAATTATTTGAATTAAATTGAATTAAAGTACCAAGCTCCGTTCCATAAAATTTCGCTTGAAGATGGAACAGCAATCGGATATCTATTTGCACCGAGGAAACAGTACTGTCTGAAATATATATATATATATATAATATATATATATATATATATATATATATATATATAATACCATTGCATATAGAACAATCCTTGAAAATGAATGCAATTACATTCATAAGTCCTCGGAAAAAGATAACATAAAAGTTAATATGAATTTTGACAAATTTACTAATAACACAAAACAACATCTCTCTCACCATTACACACAGAAATATCCTTGAAAGCGAATATATTACATATATATATATATAGCTCATATGTGTATATTCTCATTCCATTTTATATACAGTAGCGTCCAAAACTAAGGGACAAAATTTTAAAACCTAATATTTGTTAGAAATAACAACTGTGAAAAGCTGAAATTTTGACAACTGGTAGTCGTTATCATCCATAATAACATACTAAAATTTGAATCATTTGCAAAGGATAGAAAAAAAGAATTATAACAACTATTTATTAATTTTGTCCCTTAGTTTTGGACGCTACTGTATATATATATATATATATATATATATATATATATATATATATATATATATATATATATATATATATATATATATGATTCTATTTTCTATATTAAGGCTCTATTTATTGTATCGAGCTCTGGTTTTTAAAAATAAATACAAAAATACTAAAGAACTTCGGATCATCAATCTAACAGTTCTTATTTGTCAATATATTTGCATATATATATATATATATATATATATATATATATATATATATATATATATATATACCAACGGCTTCCCATACTTAATACTTCTCGAATTCACTCTCGCGTGATGTGTGACGTCATGAGCTGCGGTCCGATTTTTGCTTCTAGTGTCTTATATGCACGTGTTTATCGTTGCTTGAAATCATCCAGGTAAACAATCACAGACTGTCATCACTGTCTTGTCCGTATATTGCTTAATATGTTGTACAGTAATATATATTATTTAATGAAACATGTATGAATATATATATATATATATATATATATATATATATATATGCCTTGAATCAACAGTTCCCGACTAGGTATTTACGCAGATGACGTAACCAGTTACTGCTGTCTTAGTATCAAGTCTAAAAGATGTGACAAAGTAAACCCGCAACTGCGCTCGGAAACGGCCTCCAATCAATTGTTAACTGGTGCAAGAAATGGCTTGTAAATATCAACGCCTCTAAAATAAAATTGCTTTTCTACCTACCGTCAACATGGCTGATGCTAACCCTCAGCAGAGCAACACTCTACACTTTCTTGGGTTCACATTTTCCCTTGACATGAAGTGGAGCGATTATATCGAATCAGTTCCTAGGTCTACTACTAGGAAAGTTAGATGATTGTACTGTGCCAGACAATTTTTCTCTTCGGAATCTTTTTTGCACATTTATAAATCGACCATTCAATAGCGCATTGAATATAGATACCTTATCTGCTGTGGTGCTCCTGCTATATATTTTGATATTCTTGAGAAAATACAAAGAGCTGTCTTGTGATCGATCCTAACAAAGCATTTCGACTTCATTCATTTTCGCACCGACGTGACATGGCTTCCCTCTGCCTTTTCTACAAATATTTACATGGCAATTGTTCTGATGGGCTTTTTTCCCCTGGTGCCTCGACTACATGAATTTAAGCGTGCTACATGTTTGGCATATCTCACATGTTTCGCAGGTCTCACCGTTTTGAACTAGCAAGTAATGTCTTCTCTACCATTTTCTTTTGTCGCTCTTCCCATATGTGGAATTCGCTTCTGATATATTGTTTTCCTGATAACTACGATCTTCAAAAATTTAAATACATCGCCAATTGCCATCATCAGTCTTCCTGAAACCTGCACTTTTACTGTGTTTTCCTTAATTGGCTTCACTAAAATATTCTCATTCTCTTTCATTCACTATACCGCCCCCCTGCATCCTATTTGCATGATTGCCTCACTTGGGGTTAAATATTATATATATATATATATATAAATGAAGAAATATAGTCATAAGATGTGCTATATTTATGGGATAAAGGGCTCGATATCGGAGATAGAGCGTGTGTAAATATAAAAGTGAACATAGAAGTCAACACTTAGAGGTGACAGTCTGTTTCATGCTATATGCAATCGTCAGGCCACGATTTCTATAGCATGACGATATGTATAATCCAAGTAATATAAAATATTAAAAGTGATCCGCAAAAAGAGCTCAATGTATTTATTATTATAGAACAATTAATAAATAAAATACAAAATCGCCACATATAGAGAATAGGCTATTTCGGCAGACGAAGATATCGATCGTCTGTCTTATCAACCCCAGCCTGGACTGAGTTCGTGTTAGAAATAGAAATTTAACTGAAAAAGCTAAAATAATAATAATAATAATAATAATAATAATAATAATAATAATAATAATAAATAACAGTCGAATAACTAATACAGAATTTATCCATTTCAGTGTTTCAGTCAGACGAAAGGCACAAGAAGGGTCAAGGGAGAATGGTAGATATTTGTCTTAAAAGTTAGAAGTTTTATAGAATTAAACCAGAATATTAACCTTATGACATTAATTTGGGACTATATGAAGAATGAAATATTAATTTTAAATTAAAAGAGGAATAAAAAGTATTTTAAAAATAACTTTAAAATATATAAATAAAAGGATGTAAGTTAAGGGAAAGAGACTTGGAGTGATCTTAGAGTCGCGGAAAGTTTAGAAATTATAATTAATGTTATAATTAATAGTGTAAAGAAGTTATAGAGGGAGGATATAGAAATTAGAATTAGTTATATATTCGACATTTTCAGAGAGAGGAAAATTTATATTATGAAAATATAGTAGCTAATTAAGATATGCTGGCTAAATATATATATATATATATATATATATATATATATATATACATATATATGTGTGTGTGTGTGTGTGCGCGCGCGTGTGTGTGTGCGTGTGTGTGTGTGTGTTTATGTGTGTGCATGCGCACGTGCACTGTGTGATAAAAATATAGTTTTAAGATATGTTATACTTCTGGTAAAAAAGCTCTCTATATATATTCAAGAGTATATATATGTAAATATAAAAGCGAACACTGAAGTCAACACCGAGCGACGACAGCTTGTTCCATGCATGAACACAATCTTATTCTCATATATATATATATATATATATATATATATATATATATATATTAAGCATTTCACCCCAAGTAAGGCGGGAAGCCACTAGGACGCAAGTGGGTACGGAAAATTTAGAGCAAAATCAGATAGGAGTGATGGAAGAAAGGATGAGGGTAGTGGATAGATCAAGGCAACTGGAGATGTCGATTGACATTACATTTGAATAGCTGGAGATTATAGCTCTCAGGGAAACAGGAATAGGGAAGGGAGTTCCACAGGCAAGAGGTGCGAGACATGAAGCTATTGGAGTAGAAGAGACGGCTACATTTAGGAGTTTCGACAGTGAAGGGGTGAGAGCGGGATGCCAGCCTCGTAGGGCACTTGAACTCATGACGACTGGGAACCAGCGAATGCAGCTCCTCGGAGCAATTTCCATGAAAGTATTTGTAAAAGAGACAGAGAGAGGCGACGGTGCGTCTGTGAGAAAGTGACTGTAGACGTGATGCAAGATCAGGGCCAATTATATTGCATATCCGCCTCTGCAGCCTATCAAGAACCCCGAGGCAAACAGAAGGGGCTCCAGACCATATATGGCAGCAATACTCCATGCAAGGGCGAATTGTTGATTTGTAGATCTGGATGATCGATTCCGGGGAGAACAATAGGCAGCAATCCTTCTTTCATGCATATTTCATTGAATACGACAGACAAGGTGCTTTGATTTAATTTTTTATACAATTTCTCATGTGATCCAATGATTTTTTTTTCTTTTCGGACCATAAATTATATAAAAACTCCCCAAATGTTCTTTTTATCCGAGCGCTTTCGGCTATACATTTAGCCATTTTCAAGGTTGAAATATTTTAACAGTTAACAAGAAATATTTTGTTGTATGTATGTATTTATAATATGGTTTCATTTTAAAACACGGTCAAGATATTGTGTGCGCGTTTATAGTTGATATTATTGAGTTTTGGGTTCTTTATTGTTATTATAAAGCTTCCATTATTTTTTTGCCATTTTTTATATATATATATATATATATATATATATATATATATATATATATATATATATATTTTGCACTAATTGTAGCAATATATATAATATGAACTATTTCCATTACTTAACAGGTGTTGGCAGCTTGTGTGTGCGTGTACGCGTTCGCGTGTGCGTGTGTGGTGTTATGTTCTTTTTTTTAACGAATGGAAAATGTAAAAAGGAGTTCAACCAAAAGATTAATTGATAAGATTTGCGTCTATCGTCTTCATCGCATTCGCCAGTGTATATACGAATATATAATTATGAACTTGAGGGTTTGTTGCGGTAAGTTAGTTTGCTTTCAACACCCACATTTAAATTAGGCATAATACGTATATACACACATATGCCCAGATGATTGACTCTCGATATATATATATATTCTGCAGAACTCATTAGTAAAAATTTGGTACGATGAAAGAAATTGTGGATTAAGTTTCTGTTTACGTATTTGCTACCAACATTTTGACGTTAACCCACACCGCCCACAACAAAGTTCGGCAGGCCTTGTGAAGACATAAACAGGAAAGCGTGATGATATAAGCACACATCCACCCAGACAGCGAGAGAGACAGACATATGCAGACACACGCATACACATTCACGCGTATATATATAATATATATATATAATATATATATATATATATATATATATATATATATATATATATATATATATATATATATGTACGTTAGAGATATTAGAAATGACACGTTCAAAGCCAAGCATTTACGGAGATAGATAGATTTTTTGTGCTTTAATCTTTCTATTCACCCACACGCAAAGAAATAAACAGAAATGTGTTATCTATCATATATACAGTGCTGTGCAATAAGTAAGTGAATCCCTAAGAAAAGATTTTTTTTTAAATTGTCTCTTTTTTCCAGATAATCAACAAATCTTAATTAAAGTATATATTCATTATGAAAAAAACCTTTATTAATAGAATTACAACCACTTTCAAAGATTTTTATCCAGCTGGAATAAAAATATTAATTAAAAATAACGATGTGCAAAATCAAGTGAACGCTTCCATTTACATTCTGTATTTTTGTTTTACATGTTTGTTAGTGCAAATATTTTTTTGGTCACATGTAAAATTCAAAATGACATGTATTCAATATCTTTGTTATGCTTGTATACAGCAGTCAAACAATATAACTCATTGTGTATGCAAAAATGTGCATTTAGAGACTAGATTTAAAAAAATTATATATGCAAAGATCAAAAAATCTTTTTGAAGCTTTAAAAAATCGCAAAGTTAAAACCTATAATGATGAAGAAAGCTACAAAAAGCTATGAAAACGATTTGGAGTGCACTTCTCCAACAAATCTTACTTATTATAAAACGCAGATTGCGTGTGTGTGTGTGTGTGTGTGTGTGTGTGTGTGTGTGTGTGTGTGTGTGTACGTTTATATATTGGATCAGATTTCATACATTTTTCAACCGATTTCAACAAAACTTCACAGGACTACGTAAAATTACCTTGCGGTGGTTCTGACAGCGCCAAAAATTGAAAAACACAATTGTTTTTGCATGAAATCAATTTGAAAACACGATTAAGAGGCATCACGAGAATGAAAGAGGGACAACTCATATCGAGTTATACTTATTAAAAAACCCAGGTTCTTTGTGTGTGTGTGTGTGTGTGTGTGTGTGTGTGTGTGTGTGTGTGTGTGTGTGTGTGTGTTCGTTTATATATGGGATCGGATTTCCTACATTTTTCAACCGATTTCCACAAAACATTTTTTTTGGTAGGTAGTGTTTTTTATTGACTTGCACACTTTTTTTTATTTTTACATTCAGAATGCTTTAAAAATTCCATTTATAAGACAATTGTTTATAATAAAATTCTATTCAATCGGTAGACTCATAACGATTGAAAACAATGTTTTGTTTGAGTCTGGGTTTGACCAATTCGTAAAAAAAAAAAAAAACTAATTAAGACATGCGTGTCCGTCAACCTTAAACAATAATCTTTGTCAATTTTATTTTTCAGTCGATACTTTGATGGTCGATACTTGATCTATCTCTTACTGTTACATCCCCGGGTAACGCCGGGCTCTACTGCTAGTTATTTATAAATGGAAGGTTTTTGGTGTGATGACATGACAATCAAGAAGCGCCGTTCAGCAAAAAATAACATGAAGCGCAAGTAGACATCTAGTTTGGCAATCACAGACAGATCCTGATGTCATCTTTGTGGTTCTCCAATGCTCACTGGCCAATGTTGGAATCAATGTGCATACATCTACAATGGGACGAAATCTGAACAATGTCGATCTTCATGGCAGAATGTCTAAAAAAAGCCACTGCTTATGAAATAGCACAAGCATACTCACCTCAACTGCGCCAAAGCTCATATTGATAAACTAGGAACATTCTAGCAAAAGGTTTTATGGTCGGATGAGACCAAACTAGAGCTTTTGGGGAGGGACAATAGGTGGTATATCTGGCGAGCTCCTAATACAGCTTTTGAAGAGAAGAATTTGATGCCAACCATTAAACATGGAGTGACAGAATTATGATTTGGGGTTGCTTTGCTGCAGCTGGAAGAGGCAAAATAGTACACATTGATGGCATAATGGACACTGCAAAATACCAAGCAATTTTGAACGAAAGTGTCTTCTCCTCAGTTCAAAAGTTGGGCTTAGGTCGGGATTGGAACTTTCAACAGGACAATGATTGGAAGTATCAAAGCAAATCCACAAAAGAATGGGTTCGTAAAAAGAAATTTCAAGTCTTGAAAAGACCTAGTCAAAGTCCAGATCTAAATTCAACAGAAAATCTGTGACTCAAGTAAAAAAAGGCAGTGCATGAAAGAAATTCAGGGAATATCGAGCAATTGTTGGAGATTTACCAAGAAAAATGGTCAAACACAGACACTCACTACTGCGAGAAACTTCTTAAAAATTATAGAAAAAGACTGTAACCTCTAAATGATCAGTCACCAAATATTAAAAATGAGTGTTCACTTACTTTTGCACATCTTAATTTTTAATTTTTAATTATTATTTTTATTCCATCTTGATAAAACATTTTGAAAGTGTTTGTAATTGATTTAATAAAGGATTTTGTTAATAGTTTAATATTTGTTGATTATCTGGAAAAAAGAGACAATTTTTTCAAATATTATCTTAAGGGTTCACGTATTTTTGCACAGTACTATATACATGCATAATATCGTCATAATAAAATTTCTAATAAAGAATCATTTCTCACATTTTGTAATCGTGTATAAATATCTTCTCTTATTAAAAGTACAAAACAACTACTTTTTGAACGATTTAAAAAATTTCCAGGGGTTTCCTCAAACTTTTGAACTGTAGTATACATATAACCTTTTATATTTTATTCTTGCTCTGTCTTGTACATTGAGCTCTACCTGGATTTTATCCTTTTGAAATATATATATATATATATATATATATATATATATATATATATATATATATATATATATATATATATATATATATATATATATATTGTTGTGACGAGAATATCCATGAAAACCAAGAAAAGAGTCTTAAAAACGTTCATATCCATGGCAACAAAGAAAAAGAATCTTAAAAACGCTCTGCGAAAAAAAAAGAAACGGTTAGAAGAGATTCTCGGTAAAACGAAGAAGATGGATTGCAACTAACAGACAGAAAGCTAAGTAAAAAATATAATCTTCTTTTGTAGAATATTGCCTTCTACATTGAAATGCCTGAGATATCTCTCTATATCTTTCTTTCTTATGTGAACATAAATTCACTTGGATATTAAAATAACTGTGTGAGATATCGCTCTCAATGGCTCTCTTCTTTATGTGAACATTAATTCACTAGAACATTGAATTTAAAAGCATTTTTTATTCCATCACACCTCAAAACTATCTTCACTCTTAAATCTATTTCCCTCAAGTTATAAGTTAAATTGTTTTGTTATTGTTACGATCGTCTTATATTCATCATTTATTTGGATAAATCGTTGCTACCTTTATTTTGTTGTTTTCTTTCTGTTAACCAAATTTTGTCTGAACCCATGTTTATACCCAAACCACATCCCTGAGCCAACCTGGGTATAGAATATCCGACGTAAATATATATTTTTTATGACACAGCAGCCGGGGTCATCAGAGAAAATTCGATTATAAATCGAAGCTTCGCCCCTCGTGACAGACATATATATATATATATATATATATATATATATATATATTATATTATTTAAAATATGATTCCAAATCGCGACATAAGAAGTCCCATGTTTCAAAACAAGAGCCGAAAACTTCAATATAATTATTTAAATTAAATTGAGTTGCAATAAGCTCTGTTCCATCTTCAAGCGAAATTTTTTTTGGAATAACGTGTTTCTGAAATTTACGTGTTTTAAAAATTGAAATCAAAATTTCCATGGTAACAGCTAGGGCGAATTGTTTAAGTTGGGTAGGCGGGTGTTGGGTGTTAATAATAAGTATCAGTATAGAGTTACTTTCATAGATGTCAAGTCAGGGAAAGGTGGGGGGTGTCTAAATTTGAAACGGAAGATGTATTAACCCTCGTCTAGTTTGCATGTTTATAGAGATTTATTTATTTTTTTTTTTTATTTTTTATGAAAGGGATTTGTGCATATAAAAAAAAAAAAAAAAAAAAAAAAACTGTCGTAACGTTTGTTTTTTGACGACTTCATAAAGGGTTATCTTTTTTTAGGAAATTTAAACTATTTATTTGGGCTATGGATTATGAAATATTGTATGTATGTTTTTAGTTAATTATTCAAACCATGAATCTGATGAGTGGGCTATGGATTAAACAAGTTATTATATTTTATGCTTTATTTTATCTAATAATTCAAACCAAAAATCTGATGATGCCTACAAAAAACCGTTAACTCGTGTCTATTGTTTAATAGATTATTATTATTTAGAAGCTTAATTATGTGCAATTTTTCATGGAGGCACAAAGGGCATGTGTCATCCCAAGTTTTACATGTTCTAGCCTTATTTATAATTTTCCATTTAACTTTAGGTGTCCTATTTGTTTCCTTCAGATGCTAAAAATATTTAGATAGGGAAGTCTGATTTCTTTTGTTTATATTATTGAAAGAGCACTTATGCTGCCTCCATCTATCTTTAAAATCATGGACTCAATGTATATCTTATTAGTGCTAGGGCTCTCAGTGGATGATATAGTACATTGGTATACCACAGATTTAATGCAGCATTTATTTTCTAATGGGCAGTCTTAAAGGGAAAAATTATGTAACTGTAGAAACCTAGAAAAAAAAACAACACCAACAATCGCTCATTAGTTCAAGTTACCATCACAATAATTACATTTATTGCTATCATTCTCCCACCACCATTACTAATCATTTCTACCATTTTACAATAACTCTTAGCTACTTATATTATCATTACCACCAAACCCCCAACACCATTACTACTACCATCTATATAACATCTACTATTATCATATAAACCTGCTATAATTATTAACGTAAACTACTCCCCCTCCCCCAGCATATTTAATACCATCATATAAAAACCATTAAGAATTACAAACTGCAATTTCTACCAGTTACATATACGCAGTCATCAAAAGCAAGCAAATAACCAGCTTTAAAATAATAACAAATCAACCTTAAAAAATTAAAAATAATAGCAATTTTTACCTATCATAATTTCACACAGACCCCACCACACGTATATACGTGCATGCGAGCAAATATTATTCAGCGAAAAAATAGAAAAATGCTCTGATTGCTGACATGTATACATTCACGAGAAATTCTGCTACACTTCCGATCTTTGAATTTCAAGATACAAATGCGTATGTATATAGACAACAGCACCCATATACATACATATGTCAAATCCCATACTGTCCACATATGTTTATGTCTGTATGAGCCCCGATGGACGACCGAGTGTGTATGTGTGTCTGCGTACCTCATCGGGTGTACGGACATGCATCTATGTTTGCGTTAGCATGACTGACATCACGACGACGATTTCCCCCACCCACTTCCATGATAACATCAATACACGCAATCTACATAAACCCAAAATTTTAAAAAATTAATTAGTTTGTCTGACGATCGCAAAAGCGTGAAACCTAGGGTCACAAACTCACATCAATCTAACCAAATATATATATATATATATATATACACACAAAGTGTTTTAGAAAAATTACCATTTAATAATCTAATAACTTAAGTAATTCTTTTTCAAATGATCTTAAATCTTAACAGCTTTTGTAGAAACTATTCAAAATACATTGTTTTAATGTTGTTTTTTTTTCTCAGATATACAAAAGCCATTCACTGGAGAAGAAAAGGAGTTTTGTGAGTTAGAGTTTGCCCGAACACAGTCGAATAAGACTCTGCAGCGTGCATTTGTGAGAGAATTCGTTAAAATTTCGTTAAAATTGCACCAACTGCAATGCAGATTTCGACACAGCACAAAACGTTCAAAGACGAAGATCGTCTGTCCAGGGCAAAAGCATCTGGACGACCCACAGTACCGGAAAAGATGGCCGACCGGTGTGCAAAGTGAAAACTTGTGAAATCGTTTATAAAATTCACATACCTTTGAATTTCGCATTCAAATTTTGATTAATAAATCTTATTTTACTCAGCAATAAGCCTGTTTCATTTCATTTGCATAGACTGTACAGTTATTCATCTATATATATAGGGTGTTCCAATAACTTGGACCGATTTTAAATGTGAATTAAGTTTAAGTGTCTAATGACTTTTTTCTTTTTCTTTTAGATTTGGCGGACATTTGGGCAATATTATTTTTCACACATAATTGCCATGACTTAAATAACATGATCCAATATAGAAATAAATAAATTTTCACCAATAACACTGATCTATTTACTGCTGACTTTCATCCGTCATAATGAAACACACTTTACATCTCAAATGACATCAAATTCTTTGAAACATCCTGTATATGACTGAATATGTATTAAAAAAAAAATAAAAGAAGGTATAAAATCAATTAAAATAACCGTAAAAAATCAGTTTGACCGTCATAAATGACGTCACACAGCCTGATCTAAAATTAGCCCCAGCAAACGAGGGAGCAACGGAATTAACCTTTTTATATATTCGCAAAAAATGAAATACTTGAAAACGAAAGTACGCGGGAAAATAAATGAATTATGGAAAATTTACCGATTATATAAATCAACTAATTCGGAAATGTAAACGATTTATATATATTGGTGCCTAAATAAGCATTATTTAGAATATATATACATGTATGGATGTACTCTTAACGCGCGCGCGCACACACACACACACACACACACACACACACACACACACACATATATATAGATAGATAGATAGATAGATAGATAGATAATAATAGTGGAAAATATACATACATATGCAAAATATATAAATACCCATACATGTATATTTTTAGAATAAAAATTCAAAGAGGAAGAATATATATATATATATATATTTTCTTTTTATACGTTATTTTTATAGATACAAATATTTAAGTAAATACTCTGTTTATCATGAACAGTATTTAATTATAATTACCGGCTTGAATGTTAGAGAAATTTCGTAGAAAATATGTGTCCTCAGACAGAAATCGAACCTATATCATACAGGGAACAGTCATATAGCCTGACGTGCTATACCATTTAGCTACAGAGGAATCTTCTGGTTCGCAAGGTCAAATTACTGTTTTTAAACTACGAATTTCTATAGCTAAATGGTGCAGCACGTCAGGCTATATGACGGTTCCGTGTAAGATATAGGTTCTCTTTCTGTAGGTGGACGCATATTTTCTATGGCATTTCTCAGATTTTCAGGCCGCTAAACAGAAAATATATGAAAATAATTGTCGGACGGTTCATTTCATAATATATATATCACTCGAGAAAATATTATGTCTATATAATGCATACATTCGTATACAAAAATGTTAAATATATTTGTTTTGCATACCCCCCTCTCTCTCTCTCTCTCTCTCTCTATATATATATATATATATATATATATATATATATATGGTGCGATGGGTAAATTGTCTCCGTTTTATATTTTCAATTTTGCGCATGTACGTTGTTTGTTTTCGATTTTATCGACTGCACGGTATTGTAGGGTCAGTTGGGCACCATCTGTGGGGAGCACCATGACGCAATTCAATCCACCAGAAATTTAAAAATGGCATGCTGTACTGCTTGGCATTACCGCCGGAAGCTCCAGTACGAACATTTCAGAGTGTTTGGGCATCAATCTGAGAACAGTGCAAAGGATACGGAAAGAGTTGAATGAGTCTAATGGTGATTATGAAAATGCGGCAGCTCGGAAAACTCACTCTGATCGTTCTGATAAGAAAAGAACTCCCGAATTTGTTGGTGACAACCTCAGACTCAAGACAGAGATCTACCTTAAAGAAGTGTCTTGAAGAAGTAGTGTTGTCATAAGGTTGGCTGCTGGAAGAACCAATGTCTGACAACAAGATTCTGCGCCATGCTACACAAACAGGAAAACCTAGTCAGGGCTGTCAGACAATTTCTGCGACCCCATTACTCTTTACGTCTGGCCACCTAACTCCGAAGACTGCAGCACTATTGAGTATTATGTGCGGGGCGCAATTGAGCGAAAGACCAACAGAACTCCTTGTAACACCAAAGATGAACTGAAGGCAAGGATTATGGCAGCATTCACCAACTTAAACAAGGAGACCATCCAGAAGAGTTGTGCATGACATAAACCTGGTAATGATTTTCTTCCAATGTGTATTCGCTCAGGATACACAAGCGCAAGTCCTGACATTATATTGTTGACTGTCATGTTACATCTCTCACTTGTATTTTCGTACGTCCAGAAGATTGTTCAATCTGTCCCAATTGTGAAGCATTTCAATTTCGCGTTAACGCTCTAATGGAAAATAATGAAAGCGGCATTAAATAAACTATTCGCTTTCATTTTATCTATGATCTTTTAGTATTAATAGAGATAATAATATGCATTTGGTGTGTTTCTATTGATGGAAAAATATTTATCAGGATTCCTTCTAAGTATTTTCTGCGTAATAAATTATGTTCTTTTCCTATTATATCACCAACTTTTATAAAATCCATACTTAAAGAATCTAAGATCAAACTAACTGCAACTACACAACCGGTGTAACATAAATTCTTTAACTTCCACACAAAACATCCACAAATAAATATAAGAACACTACCTACCAGACAGAAATAAAAATGACCCGTATAGGCACAAACTCGCATATATATTTTCAACCAAATTCCATATAGACCAACTAGAATTATGCACACGAACGCTACCTTCTGATGACTGTTGTGTATATATATATTAAATGCGTTAAAAATCAAAACTACAATATTACCTACTAGAACTATCCGTAGTTTATTAAATAACACCAGCAAACAACATATTACATCCGATGCTTTCATCTACCAAATCTCATGCAACAACTGTGACTTAAAATATGTGGGTGAAACATGTAGGTCCGTAAAATCTCGTGTTTTCGAACATAAACGAGATATTCGCCTCGGAAATTTAAACAATGCTTTAGTTGTACACACAACTAAAGCTGATCATAATTTCGATTTTGATTCTGTGAAGATTTTAAAACATTTTCATAATAAAAATCTGAGGAGGATTTATGAAGCAGGCATAATATCTATCTCACGCACGGTGAACACTAGATCCGGCTTCTTTAATATTTCCCCTTTTCTAGCAAGATTAATGCTTGACAAACGTACATATAAGTTTCACATCAAAATAAAATTCTTTTCGTTTTTCATTCAAAATACTCAAATTTTAGGAATACGTTTTCACAACATCGCCCACGTGACGACGACTTGATCATATTTAAAAGGAACGCTGATCTTATAAAAGATTTCAGTTATCTGTTTGGATTGGTATTGCTTTTATGTCCATCGTCTTTTTCATGTTGAATTGTATATGGTCTATGTTAATTATGTTTTATGAATATGTCCTGAAGATGGTCTATTAGACCGAAACGTCCGATGTTGACATTAAACATTAAAACAACATAATCGCATATTAGGATTTTTGTTTGTTTTTTCAGTATATTTTTCTTCATGTATATATATATATATATATATATATATATATATATATATATATATATATATATATATATAATGAAACGAAAAAGAATATAAATTCAAACGTTCATATCATTAATTTAACAGAGGGCTCAATACCAAAAGTGTGGCAATAGTTATTTATTTTAAGTTATTACATACGAACAAACAAATAATCTCTACAAAGATGCATATTTGTTTCAATGCCTAATCTCATTAGGTGGTGAACAATAACCATCTTTGTTCACCACTTGATGAGATGCTTATGTTTAGGCATTGAAACAAATACGCATCTTTGTAGTTATTACTTGTTTGTTCGTATGTAACAACTTATATATATATATATATATATATATATATATATATATATATATATATATATATATATGGCAGAAACCTTCAAATATGTTTTGCTGAATATGAGAGACATGTAAAACTTGATGTATTTTTTAGTTAGTTTATCCAATATTCTTATATTTTTCCGTTGGATGGGAATAAGGGAGTTATAGTTTCTGTTGTTCCAAGCGAGACTCAGGTCGTTATACTCTACGACCGTATTAATTAAGCAATATGAATCTCATATCTTTGAAACATTGCTTTACATGATTAAACTGATGTTATATTTACAATGGACGTATTTCAATTAAATATCATCTATCTAAAATAAATAGCCTCCGGCAAGAATAGAACTCATATCTCGGGAGCAGCTCCAACAAGGACATCGCCTTTACTAATTTTAACAACAAAAGAACAATAAAATGAAAGAGAAACTAAATTAGTATAAATAATTACCTTTGCGATAGTAATTAATTTAATTATAATAATTCTATTAATGTAATGGCATTTATCATGATACTTACACCAACTCTGATAGATTTTAGGACGCCTGCTTTTGATAAAAACGAAAACGGATCTGCTATCATCACTGTTCATCTGTATATTCACTAATGTGTAAAAGAATTCATTAGGAAATGAAACCAAAAATATAATTTAATGCGACGCAATTGCCAGGTTTTAATATTCGTCGACAGATGCGTCATCTATCGTTAAGTCATTGCATTACTAATTTTATGAAGCGCTCAGTAATTAACAGAGATATATCTTAGAACTTATCTCAGGCTAGGGTAAGCTTGATGTGATACGGAAACATTATCGGGCAGAAATACAGGCCACTTGAACTGGTGAGAAAAAACAGCAAATACATTTTGAAAGCAAGTCAAAATACACAGAGAGAGTGAGAGAGATGATGTTACCTATAAATATGTATATCAATAATACATTTTTATTTTAAAAATTAGTTAATTTTCATTTAATCAAAACAAAGCGGAATTTTAATATTTTTAGTGGAATATTACAGTAGCAACCAAATAACCAAACCTCACTGAATTTCCATTGTTTCCAGTCCTTGATGAACTACATCCTACAGCAAAGCCTCTGATCGAGAGGTTGGTGGTTCTGAGGAGCGTGGAACTACCTCTTAATTGTTTCCAGGTTCATCCTGACCTAGGGTGGTAGCACTTGCTAGGGTCCCAGCTTTGGGCAAAAAGTAGACCCCCAAACAAAAAAAAAAAAACACTATGGAAGTATTAAAATATTTATTTTATAGTAAAAACACCAACAATACATTTTTATATTAAAAAAATTACCAACAATACATATTTATAGTAAAATAATCAACAATACGTTTTTAAAGCAAAGTGACCAATCTATTTGTAGTTAATAGCAAACAATTACGTTCCAAATATATTTAGCTGAAGCCATAAAATTGTGCTCAAAATATTAAAATTTTGGCATTAAATAACCCATAGATGTGTTGATATGGCATGAAATAAAATCAACCTAACATGATATAACGCTTTTATGACATTAGTCCCGCTACACCATTCATATTATCATTCCTTTCATATTCTATCATTCCACTCGACAACGCTTTCAAAGGATATGTCCCAATCACTAGTTATTAACGGCTAGTCCTCCGAGGCTCTGACAAACGAATTTTTCTTCCTCCGTATGAGTTCGAACCTCGTCGCCTTGTTGTGGAGTTACCGGCTTTGTATTTGTACCAAATCGGTCCTAAATAGTTCGACGTACAAAACGTTAAGAACTTGATTAATAGGTATTACGCAGAGTAATCTTGTCCTGACTACTTTCGTATTCGACTACTGTCGTCCGACATCGACTGACCTTAGTTTCTTACTTACTCCTACTTATATTAGGTAGGAGAGTCTATTAACTATAGGTGTGTTTCACCATAACAGACGGTCAACGCAGGCGTCCCCAGGGGTCACTTCGGACCAACCCTCTTTCTGATTTACATTTTTGATTTGCTCCGAATATACCCGAATACGAATTTTTCGAATCCTCGTCGCCAAAGTTGTTGTGGAGTTATTTTCGCAGTGGAGGCTTGTATTTGTACTAAATCGGTCCTAAATAGTTCGACGTACAAAACGTTAAGAACTTGATATAATAGGTATTACGCAGAGTAATCTTGTGGTCGCTGACTACTTTCGTATTCGACTACTGTCGTCCGACATCGACTGACCTTAGTTTCTCTTACTACTCCTACTTATATTAGGTAGGAGAGTCTATTAACTATAGGTGTGTTTCACCATAACAGACGGTCAACGCAGGCGTCCCCCAGGGGTCACTTCTCGGACCAACCCTCTTTCTGATTTACATAAATGATTTGCCTAAGAATATACTCCGATCTTTTGTAAACATCTATGGCGACGATACAACGATATACGGGGGCACCTCTAAAACTCTTGACGATTAGAGATTGGCAGCTGAGCTCTCTTCCGATCTAGCACTAAAATCCCAGTGGGGAAAAAATGAATGGTTACATTCAATGACTCAAAAACCAAACTGGTTACGATCCATTGCTAAAGATGCAGGTAAAATGATCGTCTCCCTGTACCACTCAAGTGCATGACTCCTCATTCTATCCTATCAAGAGCCAGATCAGGCCGAAAATGGAGTACTGTTGCCATATTCAGGCATGAGCTGCCCGGATCTCATTTTCCAGTTCAAAAGCGTCTGCGAGTCCTTGTAAGAATAGAATTATTTTCCATCCTCCAACCTCTCTCTCACAGGCGGGATGGGGCGAGTCTCTCATTGCTCTGTCGCTATTACCATGGAAAGTGCTCGGACGAACTTCATTCCTTGGTTCCGGCAAATCTAACCTTCACGGCTAGGACACACCATGCCACTACTCAGCAATCCACCCACATTTCTTCCGAATTCCATTGGCAAGAATTAAGTTCTATTCAAACAGCTTCTTTCCTCGAACAACTGCCCCGTGGAACAGACTCCCAAGATGATGTTTCCATGATCACTACAATCTTAACCTGTTCAAGGCTAGAGTTAACCGTTATCTGGTCCTCCTATCCATATAAGTTACCCCTTAAAGTAACTCTCTCCCTCCAGTGGCCCTTGGACCTTTTAGAGGGTGAAACTTACTGAAAAAAAAAGAGATGCATTTACTTTTTGTGGCTGATCCCAAGCTTGATCATAATGTTTCTTATTAACAGAGCATCGGGTGAAGGATCGGACAGTACGCTGTTGCTTTTGAAGTTCCGCAGTGGGGATACGAATCTTGAAGACCAAAGTACTACTACTTTGATCGGATGTCCATCTGCAATTGGCAATCAACATCTAAAAACAAAAATCATGTCAAAATGTAATAGAAATGTCTCAGATAATGGGTTCAAAAACATCAGACCACCTCAAGAAAATTGGCAAAGTGAAATTGGTAAGTAAACTTAATAAATGACTGTGGCATGAGTATGACGACGGACCCAAACACTTTTCAAAACCGAAATTGCAAGATTTATTATTACAAGGTTGGATATTTAATAATAAAGATGATGGAAACAAAAAGAATCTAAATAAAATAAGCTAGATTATAGACTCGAAAAAGAAAAAATATATATTTCTAACTTTAAAATTCCCAGCGTCTATCGTTCGTGTGCATATGTCGTCGCATCAACGTCAACAAAACTAATTCAATGAAGTCCTAGGGGTCGAAACGCGTCACCGGAAAACTTTTTACACTTTCTCATACATACTTCCTTCAAAACTGTTCATGATATATAAAAATATATATCCTACACACACACACACACACACACACATATATATATATATATATATAAAAAGAAAGAACTGAAAGATATATAATCCTGTGTTCTTATTGATAATTTTTATTTTTATTTTTACAAAACAGTGCTCAATGTAAATTTACAGAGCATATTTTTCCAGGAAGATAATTTTCCTTTACTTATTTGAAGTTTTAGATGATCTTGTAGCCATATTTTAAACCAGTTAATATATATATATATATATATATATATATATATATATATATATATATATATATTCCAGGATAATTTTTCTAATTTGATCTTTGCGTCCTGAGGTATCATGAAGTTTTCACGTACGGTCTCATTTTCAGGCCTTTTTTCACTGTTATTTTTTATTGTCATAGCTGAAACCTCTCTCTCACATGCTTAACGTCTCATGAATTGTTGGATGTTTTCTAATTGATCTCTTTAGCTCTAAGCTGAAATGATGATCACTCTTCCTGTTGTGACCCCCGGGTCCAGTTTTTCATCTCTAATGTTCCCTCTTTTTTAAAACTTATTCACCGTTCTCTTGATGGTTCTTGAATGGACTTTGAAGATGGAAGCCAGAATTACTGAAAGCCTGAAGGATTTTTTTTCATCTCACACAAGACAGTGGGGCTGATACAAAACGATTTTAACCTGTTCTCTTTCTAGCTGAATAACTCAAAGGGTTTTTCAGTGGTATCAAACAATTGGTATCAAGATGGCTGACCATTTTATCTGAAAACCTGGAAAAAGAAGCTCAATTAGTTTAGTGCGTTTTTAGATATTAAACATTTTGTAGGATTGACAATTACGCTGTTGCATGATTTGAACAATATTGCTGTTACATCCGGTATATATGAGGGGCGCGTGCGCACATATTTGTGCGTATAATCATATCATACCGTAGGTAATTAAAATTTTTCGATGGTATTTCACTACGGTCAGTATAATTGGATGAATTATAAGACACACTAAATGGCCTAAATTGGGAATGTCTCAAGGTGCATTTC
Organism: Acanthosepion pharaonis; assembly: GCA_903632075.3. Taxonomy (NCBI): domain Eukaryota; kingdom Metazoa; phylum Mollusca; class Cephalopoda; order Sepiida; family Sepiidae; genus Acanthosepion; species Acanthosepion pharaonis. The sequence goes on along the minus strand of CAHIKZ030005385.1, from coordinate 28,183 downwards.
AAAACCAAGAGAAACAACAGAACATCTTCAGTTTTACCGTTCCGATAAAGATAATAAATGCAAAAGATGAAAAGCTGGAAGAAATCCAAGTATACGTATGCTTAGGAATGGCGGTAACATTAAACTTCCCTGCCATTCATTTATTTAAGCTCGCTTGATAGGTTATGCGTTGTTTTCCTCTCGCCCTCAAGCTCTCATGTGAGTGTCAAACTTTCCAAGCCGAACTTCCTCATTATGTGTCATAGAAATTTCACCTATCTCTTCTTGACGTTAATTATAAATATATTTTTTGTTTCTATTTTTTCTAAATTTTTGTTGTTGTTCACTTGTTCGACCCATGGTATTCTCAACATCAGTTGAAACACATTTTCTTTCCTATCAACTTTCCTCTTCATTTGTGAAGAGATTGCCCAGCATTCAATGGCATATAGAACGACTGGTATTACGAAACAGTTTAGTATTCTTTTCTTTGTTTCTAACAAAATTTTCCCGTTTCATAATACTTTGCTTAACTTTTAGAAGGCACTTACGCTATACTAATGCGACTTGGGATTTCAGTGCCACACTTTCAGTGCTGTTAAACACTTCACAGATAATTAAATGGTTGTAATTGTTTGATTTTGGAATGAATAATGAATAATCCTTTGAGAGACGACCACACAGTAATCATTATCTTTTTAGGGTGCAATGGAGATTTTGGATATTGTTTTGGTGATTCACTTGCATCTACCCATTGGCCTACTCTCTTACTGTTGTCAAAGAGTATCCATTTCACATCGCATGTAATTATTCGATGCAAAAATGGTTCTTTTTACCAGTTTGTACTCATACAGTAAGATTACTCGATATTGTGCCATCGTTATCATTTTCATTGGGCTTATGAGTAACAATATCTGGAAAGGAAAATTATCTGACAAATAAAATGTCAGGAATAAGCCAAGATATTTTTTATTTACTAAGGAGGCTACTTCAGGAGAAGACCGGAACCAATGGGTCATTTCATTTGTGACAAATGTATATATATATATATATATATATATATAGTACAGGTAATCGATCCGTTGGTATATGATCCGGGTGGATCCTAGTAATATTAATTATTAAAACTGATCCTCAGAGAGCTCGATGTTTTTAGTTTAACAGAGCATATGTAATTTTTATTCCCAACTATATTAATATCGGTTCTAACCACCCCTGTGAAATCCTAAGACAAATACCCACTACCGTTTGCACCAGGATTAGTAAACTATCGTCCAATGAAAAAAAAACTTTAATAAGAATAAAGAACTATACAAAAAGGCCCTCTAAAGAAGTGGCTTCAACCACCATTAGTAATATCGATATCCGAAAAGTGGAATGTAGGTGTAAAAATAGGAAAAGAAAAATCACTTGGTTCAAGACCACCCCCTTCTGCAAACTGTCAAGTATCAACATCGGGCAGTACTTCCTAAACTTAATTACTAAACACTTCAAAAAAAAAAACTTCTCTAAATAAAGATATTCAATAGGAAATTAGTCAAAATTAGTTACTCCTGCACTGATAACATGTACTAAATTATAAATTCCCATAACAATTACAATTTAAGTAAATTCCGTGGGAAAAAAAACTAAATCTAACATGGAAACCCGCTGTAATTGTAGAATTAAGGAAAATTGCCCAGTAGAGGGCAAGTGCAGATCCACTAGGGGAGTATACCAGGCAACCATTACCCCTAAAGAAAATACGACAAGAAATAATATTTACATCGGCATTTCTGCAGGAGAATGTAAAAAGAGATCCAATACACCTAGATATTCATTCACTAATCCAAAATTAAAACACCAAACAGCCATTTCGAAAAAAATTTGGGAATTGAAGGAAATAGGTCAGAATCCACAAATAAATTGGAAAATTCTAGGTTTCGCGAACACCCTCAGTAGTTTTAGGGATAGGTGAAAGCTATGTTTAGAAGAAAAAAATCAGGATAATAAAATATAAAGATCAATGCAAACTATTAAATCAACGGAGAGAAATAATCGCGAAATGAAGACATAGAAATAAATTTCAAATTACATAAGAATACATGTGCATATATGTGGGGGTGTATGTGTACGTATAGTGGCATATATGTATGAACATGTAAATGTACATATATGTACGTATGAAGATATGTACGCAAATATGGGTGTTGGACGGCATGTGTTATTCCATTGGGTGCTCCGGTATTACCCATAATCTATAAATCTATAACTCAACTAATTTACATTAATATTAACTGGTTTAAGTTTAAATTCTCAATCGCTTATTAATGATATTGGATACCTATAGTACAAAAACTGTTTATTGTGAATCCTAGAAAAACACATTTGGGGCCTGTATAAGAAACGCCCTATAGTAGGAACTGATATACTAAGAACTGATATTAAACTACAAACAACAAAGTTTCTGGACATAAATAAACTTCAACCCTAGACCGCTTCTCGCGGAATAAAATATCTTACATCTCAAAACAATCGCTAACACAAACCCATTCTCATTAACAAGGCTTTTACCAGAGGAGGGCTGACATTGAAAATAAATTTAAAACAATGCTTCGAGACACACACTTAGAGACTGATGATAGCCGTACACAGAACGGCTTGAAATAGACTATCTCTATGTTGAGGTAATTTAGCAATATATATATATATATATATATATATATATATATATATATATATATATATATATCGGTATTCACTTTTATAAATTTTATTATAAAAATTTTAAATAATAACTTATCATAACTTTTAGATTTTTTTCACCTTATTCCTGTTTTCTATAATCATACTTTAAATTAAACACCCTAGAAACTAGAACTCACTTCTCGGGAGTACGTCCAACATGGACGTCGTTTTACTGATATGGTCAAGGAAACACTATAACAAGAATTAGATGAGACAGAAACTAAATGAGAATAAATAATTACCTTTGCGATAGTAATTAATTTAATTATAATAATTCTATTAATGTAATGACATTTATCATGATATTTACACCAACTCTGACGTTAGATAGATTTTATGACGCCTGCTTTTGATAAAAACGAAAACGGATCTGGAATCATCACTGTCCATCTGTATATTCTCCAATGTGTAAATGAATTCATTAGGAAATGAAACCAAAAATATAATTTAATGCAAATGTGCGACGCAATTGCCAGGTTTTAATATTTGTCGACAGATGCGTCATCTATCGTTAAGTCATTGCATTACTAATTTTATGAGGCACTTAACAGATGGATTTTTCCCTTTCTCATACGCAATATCTTCTTTTTTTTTTTTCGTGAGCCACAGCTATGCGCATGCGCATCCCCAGGTGCAATCAAAATCGGTCTTGGCAGGACTGATACGACAATTTTATCTTTTATAAAGCAGGAAAATGTTCTTTTACGCCCTGTTAAAAATATCTGGCGAACCGCCATTATTAAAATCCGAGATTTCTTTCTTCTTTTCTTTCTCTTCGATTTTGAGTTCGAACGAAGGATTTGAAATTTATTTACAAGGAAAACTATTAACAAAAATAGAAACGTTTAAAAAACTTTTGTCAACGAGATCATTTATGACTTTATGATAGAATTCTTGGGACTTTAACATTTTTTTAACCGGTATCATCTCATGTCAGGGAGTAAAGCAACTAGGACACAAAGGGTTACACGGTGTGGGAGAATTAAAGACAGAAACATTAATAATGAGCAGGAAGAAAAAAGAGTAATCCAGAGGAGAGTATGTTATGGTCCGGTTCCTTGTACCACGGTGATAGTCCAAGGTAGAACCAATAAAGATGAACTGGAACACAGGTATGGAATAACACAGATATATTACAAACAGAAATATATACAGAGAAGTATAAGTGTTAGTATGAACAATCAGGTTTAGTAGAGAGAACAATATAGTCTCGACCAGTATCACTATTCCAATGTCTTGCAGTAATTGTCTGAACGCGACTCTGTTTCGGACTGCCTCTGACTCGACTCTTGACTCGACTTGAACTACTGACGAACTATTGACGATATTCAGTCACCCCCCGAGGGTGTCATGTGGCACAAAGGCCTTTTAACGTGGGCATTCCAAAGCCATTAGGCTCGGACAAAAAAATAGCCCATTTGAACCCATATAAACGGGTTCAGGGGCCGAGTTTACCTCCCCGAAGGAGACTCCGCCCTTCGGCGTAGCCTCCTTCGGGTTTCCTCCCGCCCGTAGGAAGAGAGTTTAACCGAACAGTCGGTTCAGAGGTGAACGACTGACGATATTCAGTCACCCCCCCACCATCACCACGAGGGTGTCATGTGGCACAAGGCCTTTTTAACGTGGGCATTCCCGAGCCATTAGGCTCGGCCAAAAATAGCCCATTTGAACCCGTATAAACGGGTTCAGGGCCGAGTTTACCTCCCGAAGGAGACTCCGACCTTCGGCGTAGCCTCCTTCGGTTTCCTCCCCATCCCGTAGGGAAGAGAGTTGAACCGAACAGTCAGTTCAGAGTTGACTGACAATATTCAGCCCCCCCCCCCACGAGGGTGTCATGTGGCACAAGGCCTTTTTAACGGGGGGCATTCCCGAGCATTAGGCTGTGGCCAAGGCCTTTTTGAACCCGTATAAACGGGTTCAGGGCCGAGCATTCCCGAAGGAGACTCCGCCCTTCGGCGTAGCCTCCTTCGGCCAAAAGAGAGTTGAACCGAACAGTCAGTTCAGAGTTGACTGACGATATTCAGTCATAAACACACGGGGGTGTCATGTGGCACAAGGCCTTTTAACGTGGGCATTCCCGAGGAATTAGGGCTCGGCAAAAAATAGCTTCCATTTGAACCCGTATAAACGGGTTTTGGGCGCCCCGCCCTTCGGCGTAGCCTCCTTCGGTTCCTCCCCCGTAGGAAGAGAGTTTAACCGAACAGTCAGTTCAGAGTTGACTGACTCCTTGCCTACTCCTGAGGCGCAGTATTTATTAAGTATAGAATAGTCCATTATTATTATTATGGGTAAGACCCCATAACAGAGTAGATAGCGAGTGGCATTACATTTAAAATTTTGATGATTAAACTTGGCTGGAAAGCATAGAGCCGGAAGGGACACCCACAAGCGAGAAGTGTGAGAAAAGAAAATCTTAACATGGAATTTACGGTTACATCTAACCAGCTCAGCTGTAAATTGATCAGATCTCGATCCCAGTCTAGTACTGCGCTTAAATTCAAAAAGTCTAGATACCAAATATTCTTGAGAAACTTTTTGTATCTTACCTAATTGCAAAACAGTTTTTATTTTAATATTGTACAGAATATACTCGTTCATTTTCGTAGTTAGATACAAGGAGCACATCTGCCATGCATTAAAATTAGCCAACAGAAATGTGTATGAAATTAGTCAATCGAAGGAGTGTCCACTTTCGTTCCACGATAATATTGCGACACATTTTACACAAGCGAAACTGTAATGAACTGATTTAAGAAACTTTGGTTCTTTCCCACATATTCTAGGGATGTGGCAGAAGTCGACGACTAATTTATTTCGAACATATATATAACATTTTAAATAAAAACTGATTCGTTCATAGTTAACGTACAGACAATTATTAGTCTAATTGTAGTCTACCTTCCAAGAGTTCTGCCATAAAAGCATAAATGAGCTCGTTTGTGATTTTTTTATAAAAACTCTAAAGAAGAATCAGCAATATTATTGGTTCTGCTCTGGCATCTCGGCTTCAGTCACTTTCTCACCGCCATAAGGTTGTTTCCCTTTGCCTTTTCTATGAATAATTTCAGGGTAATTATTTGGATGAGCTCTTCGCTATGGTACCTGGCCTTTTTGCATTTAAACACAGCATTAAATTCTATGCTGACAGTTCCTTTTCTCTTATTTGTCGTTTCCGGTTCCATTCTTTCCATCCAACTTTAATCTGCAAAAGTTTAAATGCAATGTCAATCACTATCCTCGTGATTACTCTATCTCTGTTCTCGCACCTAAACAATGTTTCTGTTTCTAACTCTTCCACACCCAGTAACCCCTTGCGTCTTTGGGTCTTTACTGCCGCGCTTGGGGTGATACTGATTAAAACAAGTTCCTAATTTGATTGATAGTCTAACATGTCCGATGTTTTTGTAAGAAAACAAAAAGAAAACGATTTGCACAATGGACTGGAAAAAATAATGCTGCAAACTTTTACCCAGAATTTGCAGAATGGATGGCAAAAAAAAATAATGATGCAAAAATAACCTAACATTTACACAAGGGATTGCAGAAATAATGCTGCAAAATTTATCTATAATTTGCACAAGGAGTTGCAAAAAAATGCTGCAAAATTTACCAAGAATTTGTAAAATAAATTGCAAAAATAATGCTGTAAACTTTTACCTAGAAATCGATTCCAGTACGTTGCGCGAAAAAGGATTCTGCTTACTGCATGGTGTTCGTCGACAAGAATACGGGAATATCACATCTGTCAAGACTTTTAAAATAAATCTGAATTGGTAAGATATGTAAAAAGTTTTTTTTTTTTAATTTAGTACGATTAGTGGTTTATATCATAAATAATCAGTTAAGTGGTGATTATCAATTAACAGAAATTAGTAATATTAAATTACCACTAATAAGGCCCCGAGGTTCCCTTCCATATGTTAAAAAAGCATTAATATGGTGAGAGGCGCCGAGGGCAAAAACAGGTACGAGGAAGAGTAATGTCTGGACACAACTCTCCATTACAAGAGAACTAAAACTTATATTAAGTGCAACACTTGATTAATACATATATTTTGTTTGTTCCGATTCCAATTAAATCAGCTAAAATTTAAATATTTAAGGAGAAACATAAGAAGACTGTTAATTCAGGAGTAATTTTTTTTTTATTTAATGAATGTAATATTTCTGAAGAGACAGAGTAGGACAGAAATAAGTAAAGCCATACGAAGAGACGTAAATAGATAGATAGATAGATAGATAGATAGATAGATAGATAGATAGAGAGAGAGAGAGAGAGAGAGAGAGAATGAAGAGACATAGATAATGAAAAGGCTGAGATAGATTACTAGATAGATAGATAGATAGATAGATAGATAGATAGATAATGAAAAGACTTACATAGACAGATGAAGAGACATAGATAGATAATGAAAGAGGCTGAGATAGATAGATAGATAGATAGATAGATAGATAGATAGATAGATAGATAGATAGATAATGAAGAGACATAGATAATGAAAAGGCTGAGATAGATTTCTAGATAGACAGATAGATAGATATTAAGTTTTACTTAGTCTGGTACAGTGTGCTAGAAATCGATTACAGTACATTTTATTCCTTAGAGTTTACCCATTCAAATACTGCTTAGTTTTGACGCTTCTTAACTTCGGTGATCAGACGAGTGCTGTTGATTTCTGCGTCACTTGACCACACATTTACTGAACTTTGTCCCTGTTCTTCCATCCATTCACGCAATTTCCTATGAGTGTTTTATTCTCTAGTTCTTCTTTTCTCTATTCTAGAAGTGTTCACTTTTACTTTTCGCTTCCAAGTACAGTTTTCTTTGGTATTCCTATTTTCTTGAAAAATGTCTTCGTTCATCACATTATCTATCCATTGTATTCCGTCGTTAGAAACACATCTGTATTCCTTCAAGTCATTTGTAAATGGAACAGAAAACCCTCTAAACCCTTTATCTTTCAGACTTACATCTCTGTTTCAAAACTTCAGAATCCAGCCATATTCTGTATGTCCTGAAATAAATTCTTCGTCTATATTTGATTATGGTTCTGTAATGTTATGCTGGTAATGTCTGAGAGAAATACGGGACCACGCAAATAATTGTTTATTCACTTCAAGGTTAAGGCAAATTAACACCAGCTGAATCGAAGGTATGCTGTTTCGAGTCTTTCTTCGAACGGTTGATCTTCTTTCAAGTGTGTTGAGGATCCTCTTTTTTTCACCTTGTAGGTCAGGCGTTTATACAATTTCATGTTATCTACTTTTCTGTGCATAACATAAGTTCACTTCCTTGTTTATGTTGATGCAATAAGAAACATCCTTCGAGGACCGATTCCGCATGTGGTGGCTTTCAGTTCTCCTTCTATGTCAACTTTCGCTGTTCTGTGGTCTTTTGCCTTTTTAAGGTGACACAACTTGATATATTAAATTCGATTCAGACATATAGTATATCCTCGCTCGAATCACATACTACAAAAAAACAGATTTATTTTTCATTGATTCTTAGAAAATCTACATTGCACTTGATGTTTCAACTACGGTATAATATGATAATTCGCGGCATCAAACATTAGATTCATTGCTTTTAGAAATTCTTGAGCATTTAATTTTAAAATCGTCTGAAAAAAATGTAAAGAAATAAGTAATTTCCGCAGTCTTTTGCTTACAAACTGACTACAAAGTTTTACTTATTTCAAAAATCAATCTAAATAAATTTGTTATTTTTTGTATCAGATACATTGAATAGAAAATATATTTAAACCAGAATTCTGATTATGAAACACCACAAGCAAATATATAATTTTTTACTGCATCCGATAAGAGAAAAACATTTTTAAAAGTTATAAAAAAAGACTACTCAATCAATTTATTAGATTATTTTTTAGATGATGATTAAAAAAAATATAGATAAAAGTGTATATAACACCATAATATTTTGGGGCATAAATTATAAATCACTATTGTTTATTGAAAAACACGCTAAATCTACTGCACCGTATAACATATTACATCATGATATAGCTAAAACGATCAGTATAATTTCCCTTTGAATTAAATGAAGGTCTTATTTGATGACGCAGTGATTTAGTAATAATATGCTTGTGCCATGCATCTTGTCCATATACAGTAATTCAGTAATTATACATTTTATAAGGCTGTCCTAAAAGGTTGTCACTTATTATAGGAATTAAATTATAACGCTACGATTTTGAACCTAAACTTAATCTTTAAACTCAAAGAACGATAACTATTTGGAAAAAATAATGTCATTATTTATCATGTCAAATCTCAACTTTCAAATTTAGTGCAATAGCACGATTTCAAAATCGACTTGCCCTTATACTACAGTCTCAAAAATATCTGAATGCGCCATTTAAATATCTTGGGACGGTCAGATATATATATATATATATATATATATATATATATATATATATATATATATATATATATATATTATGAAACACGAGGTGGAATTCTTCAGTTTTTCATCCTCATGTGGGGTCATTAAATATGCAAATTGTTCCATACCTCAATTGTCTATTTGTCAGCTGGTCGGGGAATTTTGTTTTAAAAACTCAAATTAGGAAATAAAAAAGAACATACCGTGAACATGCAGGAACATTCTTAGTCTTCTATGTATCGTGTCGTTTCAAGATAAGTCTGTCCACAAATTCCTTCCTCTGTAGCTCTTAGTAAAGTCTATCTTTTTGCTATCTCTTCTAATCCCAATTCTGTCAACCATTTACACAAACACCTTCTTCTTCTTTTATGTGCCGTGTCCCTACAGGACGTAGGTGATCATGGCCCTCCAAACTTTCCCATTTTTGTAGTTCTTAACAAATGTTGTATTGCCGCTATTTTTTCTAATCCTTATTCTGCCAACCATTTACTTTCTTCTTCTTCTTTTCTTCTTCTTCTTCTTCTTCTTCTTCTTCTTCTTCTTCTTCTTCGTCGTCGTCGTCTTCTTCTTCTTCTTCTTTTCTTCTTCTTCTTCTTCTTTTCTTCTTCTTCTTCTTCGTCTTCTTCTTCTTCGTCTTCTTCTTCTTCTTCTTCTTCTTCTTCTTCTTCTTCGTCTTCTTCTTCGTCTTCTTCTTCTTTGTCTTCTCCTTCTTCTTCTTTTCCTTCTTCTTCTTCTTCGTCTTCTTCTTCGTCTTCTTCTTCTTCTTCTTTTCATCTTCTTCTTCGTCTTCTTCTTCTTTGTCTTCTCCTTCTTCTTCTTTTCTTCTTCTTCTTCTTCGTCTTCTTCTTCGTCTTCTTTTCTTCTTCTTCGTCTTTTTCTTTTCTTCTTCTACTTCGTCTACTTCTTCTTCTTCGTCTTCTTTTCTTCTTCTTCTTCTTCGTCTTCTTCTTCTTTTCTTCTTCTTCTTCTTCTTCTTCTTCTTCTTCGTCTTCTTCCCCTTTTCTTCGTCTTCTTCTTTTTTTCTTCTTCTTCGTCTTCTTCTTTTCTTCTTCTTCTTCTTCTTCTTCTTCGTCTTCTTCTTTCTTCTTCTTCTTCTTCTTCGTCTTCTTCTTCGTCGTCTTCTTCTTCTTTTCATCTTCTTCTTCGTCTTCTTCTTCTTCGTCTTCTCCTTCTTCTTCTTTTCTTCTTCTTCTTCTTTTCTTCTTCTACGTCTTCTTTTCTTCTTCTTCTTCTTTTCTTCTTCTTCTTTTCTTCTTCTTCTTCTTCTTCTTCTTCTTCTTCTTCTTCTTCTCCTTCTTCGTCTTCTTCCCCTTTTCTTCGTCTTCTTCTTTTTTCTTCTTCTTCTTCGTCTTCTTTATCTTTTCTTCTTTTCTTCGTCTTCTTCGTCTTCTTAAGAAGCATGTTAAGCATGTGACCTTCTTGTTTTCATTTTCTATTAAATTTCATCGTTGTTTTCATTTTCAAACCATGGTATTCTCAGCATCCTTCTGTAGAACCACATTTCTGTTGCTTCAAGTCACTTTTAACATTTGTGATGATATTGTCCAGCATTCATATAGGAGAAATGATAAATAATAAACACTTTATTCAAATTAAATATGCACTTTTTTTTTCACTCTTTGATTGGATGCCCTCCCAATATGGATGCTTAGGCCCTCCGCACCCTCTGACACCCCCATCTGCATGCGATTGTGACGGTGGCTCTAAGGAGTTCCGGCAGTGTCATGTTCTTTCACAAGTAACACAAAACCGGAACTTATTTTCAGAACTCTTTATGTGTCAGTTTCATTGCTTTCTCGATTGATTTAATTTGTTAATCGAATCCTGTGAAAATTCCAACGGTTGCCCCGAATTCATCTGTTGCTTTAGAAATGGTTGGTGTGAAAGAAAACAAAATTATCCGAACACTTCTAAGTGATTCGTTCCGTTGAAATCTACTCGTCAGAATTCCTCCTGTAGACAGCACGTTCCACATTGACAAATGGCTTCCTAGAAGCCGTTTAACTATGGAAAGGTCAGCGGAATGTCTTGTTTGATATGGGATTTTCACATCTGACCTTTTCAAATATATTAAAGGCATTTTCATAGAAAGCAATAATTCATCAATGGCACCTTTGCATGAGGGGCTTGAAGAAACGTTTCATTGAAACTTTCTTTAAAAAAAGTACACACACACATAGACACACACACACACGCACACACACACACACACACACACACGTGTGTGTGTGTGTGTGTTTGTGTGTGTGTGTCTGGGTTTCTGTGTCTGTGTGTACATTTTTCCCTAAGCAGGCGTTTTTTGCGATTAAAGAAGAAAGATTGAATAAAATGTTTTCCATTTTTCAAATTTCTTAAAAACTTTGTCGAGATCCTATGTCCTATTTTAAAAACGTATTGTCGAAACGGAAATCATATGGACAAACCTAAATCATATGAATCTTTTATTTTCTGCCCATTCTGAAGGACTGTATAAGGATTTCCTTGCGATTCATTTCAGAAAAAGTCTATATAAATTTCTTACTTTCGAGCCATTCTCAAAATGAGATGAGTATTTACCTTTAATTCGATACAAAAAGCTAGGAAAGTATTTTAACAACTTTTGAGATGTACTAGAAATTATAAAGAAAAGATACCTGAATAAATTTTAATAGCTTTTTTAAAAGTCACTCATTTTCTGTCTTTAATTACGAGAAACGCTAGCTTAGGGGAAAACTACTATGATCCATTATTTAAGCGTACACACAAATAAACACACATGCATTTCTTTCTCTTCCTGCCTAAATATACCTTATACCTCCTTAGCTCAAGAACAAATAAAAATAAGCACAAAGTAAAAATATTAAACACTCCCGAAAATCACTATTACTTGACAACGAAGACGCGTGGATTAAGAAAGAAGGAACCTTCGACATCACAATGGGAAGATTTGATGGTGTTGTTGCAAGCTTTTAGATATATATTTACAATATCAACTAAGTATAATAATCGATTAAAATGTTACAGGAGCGACGGTTTCAAAATCAAGAGAAACTGTAAACGATAAAAAAAAAAATCAGACAAAATCAGAAAAATAATCATAAAACTTATTAAAAATATCGGATTCGACATAGACATAAAAACACACCTAAAAGAAGTAGATTTCCTGGGTGTTATATTCAGCGTAAGAAAACGAACATATCAACGATATAAAAAACCCAATGACAAACCAGTTTATATACACACATCTAACCGTCTACCAACAATAATGAAGCAGATACCATAATTAAATAAACACAGGCTATCTGAAAATTCTTCTAACGAAAACCAAGCCAAAAACATTATGAAAAGAATCTAAAAAATAGTGAATTTGCGGCAACACTCACATACATACCAGACAACACAAATATAATCATCAAGAAAAGAAACATCATAACGTACAACAAAATACGGTAATGAAACGTAGAAAAATATTCATTGCACTTATACACAATCACTTCCCTCATATATACCACAATTCAGAACATATTAAATATAAATACAGTAAAAATCAGCTACAGTTGTACCAATAACATAACAAAAATAATAAAAAACAAAACAGAAAAATAATTAACAAATCACTCACACCTGGATCTGCAGAGTAAAGAATGAATGTCACTTAAATGGCAATTTCTTACAAAACAATGTAATATACCAAGATAACGAAAAAAATATATACATAGGAGTAAGTGAAAAGCCCTACAGAGAAACTATGCAGAAAAAGCACTCTTCACAAATAGTAAAAGCGTAAACATATATAGGAAATTAAAAAAAAAATTACACCAAAGACACCATGAAAAATAAGGAAAACAGCGTCAGCCTGCAACAATGACTAAAATAACTGTACACTCTATGTGGAGGATAAAATAGCTATAATTACTTTCCCACACCAGCACAAATTACTAAATAAACGATCAGATATTATCTTAAAATGCAAACACGAAAACAAATGATTACTCCGTTACTTAAAAAACGAAAACTAAAATTGAATACCATGATAAATGCAAAATATATAAATTATATACAAATTATATTATTATTATAAGTAATATACTTTAGACAAAGACAACAACATAAACTAAACAAATAAGATAATCAAGTCCCGAGAGAAAATAAAATAAAAAAAAATGTAAATAAATAAATAAAGTAAATAATAAACAAAATTAAAAAAAACTACGAATGCTCTCATAAACACAAGTAAATTTAATAATGATCAACTACAAATAGTTACATAATCAATAAATAATGAGTAAAAAGTTAACTACACTATAAAATAGCTACGAAAAAGCGCATTCAGATCCACAATTACTCCTACGCAATAGCATCTAGAATAAGTTGAAGCATAATCATTGCCGCCTTTCAAATAATTAGTGGGACATTATTGAGCTTAATGCACTATTGATCAGCATATATAAATAGTCGAGCCAAACACACATGGTCTGAAGATTGCATTCAAGCATGAAAGAGACCTCATTGTCCAGGTTCATATATATATATATATATATATATATATATATATATATATATATATATATATATGGACGTGTACTTGTATTTGTGTGTGTGCGTGGATGTGTCCAGCGGTTATAATTTTGGCTTTCCAAATATGGTCCCAAGTTTCGAATCTCACCATGATTGATTTGTCTGTGAGTTGATCGCTTGAGGTTATTGCACTGAAGAAATGACCACAGCGTGTAGCACCGTTCGAAATTACTTGGAAACCATACAACTGATTGACCCTAACTTTGTGAGTGAAATTGGGGAGACAGAAATTTGAATCCCACCAGATTATGCGTTCTCTACCAGCAACTATTGGAAAATAGTCGCAGTATAAAGCAATTAAATTATACGAAATGTTTGAGAATTCAGCTTGTCCACATCAACGAACAAACGACCCTAGTCAAAGGTTAACGGAAAACCGACATCTAAATACTAACTTAACACCACGAATATTTATAAAAAAAATAGATAGACTCGAAGAACCTAAAAGTTAGCTTACTAAACACAGATTGGTTAATAAATATTTTCTCAAATTTTTAAATATCTATTTTTAGAAGGGAAAATATTGTTGATTATTTTCTGGAGCGGGTTTTCAAATTTCGTCGTAGACAACACATACGGTTGTCTGAAATTTCAAAGGTCTTCAGCGTCACTGATTTATCAATATATCCGAATGTAGAAATTCAATTCGGAGCCTATTTTGTGCGCAAAAATAAGTAATTTTTGAACATTTTTAACTTTTTTTTTTTACTTAAATTTATTGAATTTCTCTACATTTTTTAATGGGGTTCCACATAAATATTAACAAATGGATGGAATCTGATCATAGTTACTTGATTTGTCAAGAAGGTTGTCGCTCTGGGAAAGGTGATCCCAGCGTGCCTGAAAAACCATACAACAGGTTGATTGAAGCCTTGCGAGTGAAAATAGATAGACGGGACTCTTCTGAAGACATCGGTCGTTGTAGTAACACGAAGTCACAAGTCATCGTGACTGAGGTTTTGAGCGTGCTGGGGTTGGTTAAACTGCTTATCAGAACAGATTATGCGCTCTCTCCCAGAAACCGTAACTAAGGTCCGCTCAGCATAGTTGCAGTATAATCTTTGCAGCTTGTTGCACAAACACAAATGTGCCTGAGCAGGTCGCTGGAATAGGAATCGGCAAGCCTTGCCAGCAGACGAGAGCAACGACAATGAGAACGAGTAACCGACCTTGATAGATAGATAGATAGATAGATAGATCTAGAGAGCCAGACAAACCTACTAAGGTTTCACCTAAGCGGATCGTCAGGGAAGACTGGCTCCGAGCGGGTATAGTTTCTTATACTTATATAATTTTAATATAAACTTAAATATTATTATTGAATATATTTAAATCTTAATTATCTTAAATGTATGTTATTTAACTAGTGCTTGGATCGAGCATTAAAAGAAATATAATTCTACTGAAATTTGTTTTTAGTCTTCGGTCATTCTGTTATTTAGATGATAATTTAAAATTTTGTTTAAAATAGGAGACTACATATTAGGTACCGTGTCTCCGTGTCTGTTCGTCTTCCTAATGGAGATAAAAAATATTTTTATCTAAAAAGCGTCGTATGAATTATTCATTTTCGTAAAACGCAATAAAACAAACTTGTTTGAACAAATACCATTGTTATGAATATTAATTATGTAAATAGTCATTGGGAATAATATATATATATATATATATATATATATATATATATATATATATATATATATATATATATATGCGGTGAATTTGGCATCAAATTTATTATCGTACAATCAGCTTCGAAAAGAGTGTAAACTACTGAGATTCATATATATATATATGCGGTCCGTTAAAAACGTGTGAATTTCTTTTCATTTTTCATTTCAACCTTTGGAAGTAAAGTCTGATGATCCAGTTAAAGGGGTTGTGGTGAAAATAACTTATTACATGGAACCTTAAGTGGTCTGTTTTTATTCAAACATATCGGCTCTGAATTTTACATTGAGCTCTCCGGATATCATCCTCCTTGGGTCTACCCATGCGGATTACCTAGTTTTGCATAAACTAAATATATATATATATATATATATATATATATATATATATATATATATATATATATATAATGTATATTTTTGGCAGCGACCTTTTTCTTAAACACGCTTCGAATATTTTTTTCCAGCATTCTTACATTTCTTCGTCAGATGGGAGTAAAGGTGTGTCCGTATTCTCGATTGTGCCAAGCGGTTTCGGACACTTCTTTAGACATTTTCAATGTGCTTTCTTTTTAGCTGTTGTTAATTTATCTTCATGTTTAATTGTTTCAGATGTGTTTTGTGTTGCTTTGAATACTAGTAGGAGAGTTTATCCCGAGCCTTCACGGATGGAATTCGTGTGAGCGTCTTTCTACTTAAAAAAACAAAATTTTCAACACACCATTCCCACTGTTGAATAAGGTTAGGTTGTTACTGGTAGTGAAACGTTTTATATACAAGGCCTCACTCACAACGAGATGTTTCCAGTAATACCATTTATATAGAACTTTAGTGTTTTCGAACAGAATTTTCCCAAAGAGGTCTTGTAAATTTTGCATAGCTAGATTTTTTTAAGCACTTTGATCAGATAAGTGACACGCGAGGCATCTAATATATATATATATATATATATATATATATATATATATATATATATACTGTGAATTTGGCATCATATTTGTTATTGTGCAATCAGCTTCGAAATGAATGCTCTATAGCAGCAAATTACTTTCGAAAAACTTCTCGTACGGTTAATTTTTTATTGTCCTCGAATACAATAATCTTTTACCATATTAATCTAATTATCTACTCATTAGACGCCTTTCGTAGAACAATGATTCAGAAATCAGAATATATTTCTCATGAGAACGATTCTTGGCGGGTGCCCTAATAGCGTAGCTTTCAAATAGACGCCTATATCGATAAGAAAGAAACAGAAAATCTATAAACAACATACAGATTACAATTTGAGGATCCAAAAATCAAACAATTACAACGGTTTAAATATCTGGGAAGTGTTTTAACCGAGGACGAAAAGCGCGATACTAAAATCCGAAGGCGCATTGGAATAGTAAAATATGCCTTCGAAAAGCTAAGCAAATTATTAATAAATAAAATAATTTCGTTAGAAACAAAGCAAACAGTACTGAACTGTTATGTAATATAAATCCTCCTATATGGTAGTGAATGCTAGACAATCTCCTCACAGATGAAGAAGAAAAGTGAAGCAAATGTGGTTCTACAGAAGGATACTGAGTATAGCAACATGTGAGGAATGACGAAATTTTAGAGAAAATGAAAACATAATTTCAGAAAGAGACAGTTAAAATTTCTAGGATATATAATGTGGAAAGAAGTCTTGAAAAATTTGTTACTCACAGGACAGATTCAAGACAAGCGGAACAGAGCAAAACCTACATAACAGGCTTGATTAAATGGATGGTGAAGCAATGTTTAGTAGAAACAGCAAACAAATCAAAATTAATATAAGCTACAAACGACAGGAAATTGTTGAGACACGTGGTTGCCAAAGTCCTGAAGGGACACGTCCCATAGACGAAGAATAAAATAATAATAATCGTTTTTAATCGAATTCACCCATGCAAGGCAGTAATGACACAAGGGGTTAATGGGTTTGAAAGAACACAGACGTATTATTGATGAGCTAGAACAATAAGAGATCAATTAGGAAAAGAGAAGATAACGATTGACACTAAATTTTAATTTTTGAAGCTCAAACTTGACTGGAAAGCAAGAAGCCACAAGCGGGAAGTACGAGAAAAGAAATTCTTAGCTAAGAACATACGGTTACATCAATCCAATTCAAATGTAAATTGATGAGACCTTATAGACAATCGAGTACTGCGCTTAAATCCATAAAGTCTAGGCATCATAATGGACGCGTGACCAAATAAAAAGGAAGTTAATACTTGATGTTATCGGTGTGGAAGAGGCCATCGCAGCAAGGTGGGGGCACCTTTGGAAAGTACCTGAAAACCATACTACGGTTTGACCCAAGCCTTATGTGTGAAATTGGGTAGACTGAACCCTTGGGAGCTGTCGGTGATTGTACTAGCACGAAGTCACAAGCCATCGTGACCGAGGATTTGAGTGTGCTAACCTTGATCAGACTGTTGATCACGCTAGATAACGACCTCTCTCTTAGAAACTGTAAATAGGTTCGCTCAGCGTAGTTGTAGTATACAGATGGTCTCTGTGGGTGTTGAACAAATACAAATGTGCCTGAGCAGACGTCTACTATTGGGATTAAATAGCTGCCCTATTAGACTGGCATCTTCGGGTTCGATTGTCTGTGCCATTTACTTCTTCTTTTTTTTTTTTACTTAGGTACCATAGCGATGAGCTCATCAAAACAATTACCATGAAAGTTCTTATAGAAAGAGTACAAAGAAGCAACTTAGGTTAGAAACTGATTGAAAGGACCAATAATATCCGTCTTTGGATTATATCAGGAATATCTAGATAAATAAGAGGAACACCGGACCATATGTAGTAGCAATATTCTAAGCATGGATAAATATGTAACATACATTCTGGAAAGAAAAATTGTCTTGCCCACCGGAGGGAACCAAATTTCTTAGCAGCTGACCTAGCAATAGATTCAATATAGTCTTTCCACTTCATGTCAGCCGAGAATGTTAGCACTGGAGCCATGATGACGGAAAGCAGAAAGCAGTCTCTCAGATGATTAATAGAGAGCAGCTTAGTTTGGGGCGTTAAAATTAACAAGCCATTCTTTCCCGCAGTTAATAACAGACTGTATTTCTTTTTATGAGATGAGCCGCCAATTTGACCTTATCGAACTGATCAGACTTCATATTTAGATAGGAGTAAATGGTTGTATCATCAGCATAGATATTAAGTTGAGAGCTGCGAAATGATGACGATGATGATTAAAAGTATATCGATGGCAAGTCATATAAGAAAATGCAACAATATTAACATGATGTAATGTTGATAAAAATAAAAAAAAATATTAAGTGTGACATTGCTTTAACTAAAATCAGATAACACTTTGGCGTATATTAATTCCTGACTTACATTCTTTTACCGTTCAGGTGTAAGGAATTTCGAATAAACTCCATTTGGCATTAGGATGACCATTATTTTCAAAAATCGCCCACCCACGTCCACTATCGGCATCAAGCCGGAAGCCTTCCCAATTTGCTTATTAACTCTGTCTGTCAGTTTTTGGCTGATATATGGTGGTTAACACTCTGTCTGCCAAAGTTCAACAGAATCAGCTCTTTTTTAGTTTAACGCATTTACTTACACACACGCGCGTGCGCGCGCACACACACACACACACATATATATATATATGTGTGTGTGTGTATGTGTGTGTGTGTGAAATTGCGACGAGAGAAATGAATGAAAATATATTAGCAGTTTAGCGAAATGTTTTCGGCCCAATCCACTGCACAAAATGGGATTAAATAACTAAACAGCACTTTTTAAATTCCTTCTTTGTATGAACGAAATCTTTTCAGCACCCCTCGTATTTGAATGTGTATAGATACATAAACTCCATATATGAACAGACTGAGATAGATAGATAGATAGATAGATAGATATGAACAGACTGAAATAGATAGATAGATAGATAGATAGATAGATAGATAGATAGATAGATAGATAGATGAACAGACTGACATATATATATATATATATATATATATAGAGAGAGAGAGATAGATAGACTAAATAGAACAGACTAGAAATAGATAGATAGATAGATAGATAGATGGACAGACTGATATGTATATAGAGATAGATAGATAGATAGATAGATAGATAGATATGAACAGACTGAAATAGATAGATAGATAGATAGATAGATAGATAGATATAGATAGATAAACAGACTGACATATATATATATATATATATATATATATATATATATATATATAGAGAGAGAGAGAGAGAGAGATATGAACAGACTGAAATAGATAGATAGATAGATAGATGAACAGACTGATATATATATATAGAGAGAGAGAGAGATAGATAGATAGATAGATAGATAGATATGAACAGACTGAAATAGATAGATAGATAGATAGATAGATAGATAAACAGACTGACATATATATATATATATATATATATATATATATATATATATAGAGAGAGAGAGAGAGAGAGAGAGATATGAACAGACTGAAATAGATAGATAGATAGATAGATGAACAGACTGATATATATATAGAGAGAGAGAGAGATAGATAGATAGATAGATAGATATAGATAGATAGATATGAACAGACTGAAATAGATAGATAGATGAACAGACTGATATATATATATATATATATATATATATATATATATATATATATATATATAGAGAGAGAGAGAGAGAGAGAGAGAGAGATAGATAGATGAATATGAACAGTCTTTGAGTTTGATAGCCTGGCACAATTAAATACGTGAATAGATCGTAGTTTGAAAACTGATTTTTAAGGAGGCTAACCTTTTTTTTTTTAATATTCACTATTTCGCAGTGTGTTGAACAATGCCAAACAAACTAAATATCAACCTTCTCTTCCTTCTTTCTCCAGCTTAATTAATATTTCCCTTTCTTTCTATAGATAAATAGTGATCAAACAAAGTGGAAACGCATTTTCATTGATGCACAACCTCACTTATAGTAAAGTTTCTCTGACCGGAGTGAGAAATAGACACGCGCGAGGAAAAAGAATGGGAAAAGGGTAATAAAAATCTTTGTGACGTGTCACAACCAAAAGAATTGGAGATTCTTGCAATGAAGTCATTAACGTCCGCTGGATTTGAAATTTAGCCCAGTTTAAAAAAGAAAACATTTTCAATATCACAAACTAATGAAAGTTTCAAAAGCAACCGGAAATTTATCGTTCTGATACAAAACAATAACAAACATTTAAAAAAAAATATAGAAAACATATTTTTTGTCGACCAGTTTTATATACATATATATACATATACATTATATATTTTATATACATTATTATTATTTTATTTCCTTTGATTTCTGGTGTATATTCATTTTCTTCCGGGTCACATCCAGAGATCTAATGTCATAAATACAGTGTGACCCGGATATAAGAGAGTTGTCGGGACCGGAGAAGAAGTCTCTTATATCCGGGTTTCTCTTATATCGGGGTTTGGTCTATTTTATATAAATTAACACAGGCTCTAATTTGGGACCAGAGAAAATCTCTCTTATATCAGGGTTTCTCTTATATCCGGGTTTGGTCTATTTTGTTTAGTTAAGTATGGCTCTAATTTGGGACCAGATAAAATCTCTCTTATATCCGGGTTTCTCTTATATCAGGGTCTCTTATATCCGGGTTATACTGTATTATCATAACATATTCCACTGAACATTTTTTGAGGAAAAAATCATTATGATCACACATATTTTATATAGCTAAAGCCCTTCGTCAAGTTGTGAGTACAATTATTTTTTTTATTTCTTTGATGCTGGGATCCTTTCAATGAGTTTATCGGTTACCCATCTAGTTACTGACCAGCTTAACTTCCGTGATCGTACGGGAACCGGTTTTGAACGTGATGTGGTCGTCCTATCTTACTAATGGGATACGAAGTGAATTAGGATGATTCACCATTGTGTACTAGGTATTGGGGGGGGGGGTCCCAGTTGCAAAGTTCAGAGTTGGTAGAACCAAGGAATGTAGCTCGTTAGAACAGTAGCCATGGAAATAGCGATATGGCAGCGAGAGTCTTGCAACATTTCATCAGTGGGAAATGGGGTTATCGGGTGAAAAATAATGAATCACACAAAAGGCAGTGTAGATGCCTTTATACTCTGTCAAGACGGGCAAGTTAGGACTGGGCAGCCTGAGAAATTCATTATTTTGGTCTGATCTAGCTCTTATAAAGGTAGCCAGCGGGGTCAGAAATTTTATGGAGCAGTGCCACTGAATACATGAGCAAACATATTTCTATCTTAACTATTAAAGAAATTCAAACCATATATATATATATATATATATATATATATATATATATATATATATATATATATATATATATAAGACATATCTCATTGAATAATTTAGACAAGTTTTGCCTACTTATTTTTTATAAGGAACCTCTCATATTCAGGGATATTTTTAAAGAAAGAGAGAAAATTACCATGTTGTTACATACTCATTTATTTGGAGTACTTTCGACATTAGCAAAATGTCATCATCAGGGTGTTGTTTTTTTTTTAAAGACAAATTCTTGTTTTCATCTGAAAGTTAAATTTTTTAATTGTGAAATGAAAAACGCTAAGGTTATGTACTGTACGGTTTAAATTATACGTTTGAACCTCAGGAAAGGTAACTAAGTTTGAAATGTTTTTTTTTTGTTTTGTTTTTTGTTTGTTTTTTAAATAAAAATTATTAGTTAAAACCTAAATATTTTAAACTAACTACTGCAAACATTTTTAAACATTTGTGCAGTATTTATAATTAATTTTATTAAGGGTTGGTTTCAATTTCTAATGTAGATATTTTCAAGAATGTTTAGTTTATTATTCTCATAAAAAAAGTATAGATATGTTTTCGACAAGAATTTTACTCAATTGCAAATGTGGACTGGCATGCTGTTGTAAATGTTGTGATATTTTTGATGCATTATTCAAATGAAAACTCAACCATCGAGACAATGTAGTAGTAGTATGACAAACATATATATTATTTTTTCTATTAGCAATACAATCTCCCAAGGGACATTTAAATTTATATGCAATATTTGTTTTCTGCAACACGTTATTTACTAGGGAAGAGTCATTACGAATGATTAAATTGGATATATTAAATTTAGTGTAGTATATAATTAATTTTATTTTGTTACTAGGATCCGTGGCGGATATATTAGTATTTATTAGTTTTGTAGGATATTTTCGTCTTGTTTATAATTATACTGTATTTGATTGCAATGTAAAAGATCAATACGTTTAAGATTAATTGAAGAAGTATTATATTCTATTTCCTTTGTATTAAAATTTCTAATACAACATCTTATTTGTTTATCAACAATATAATTAGGGAAGTTATTAGTAATAAGGCAAATGACGTTGCATTTAAATTTTTGACGATTTTAGTTATCAGGGAAGCAAGGAAACGGAGGGGAATTTCACAGACGGGAAGTGCGAGAAAAGAAATAGTTGGAGCAGAAGTGGCGGTTACATCTAACTATTTCAACAGTAAAAGGATGGGACCTAAATTCCAATCTAGTGTCACACTTAAGTTCATGTAGTCGGGGCACCAGGGAAAAAGTTCGTCAGAGCAATTGCCATGAAAATATTTCTAGAAAAGACAGAGGGAAGCCATATCAGATCTGTAAGAAAGCGACTAAAGTCGAAATGCCAAGTCAGGGTCGATTACATTGCAGAATCTTTGAATTTTTTTCAAGAACCTCGAGATGAATAGCAGGAGCACCAGACAAAATATGGCAACGATATCCAGTACACGGCCGAATCGTTGATATGTAAATGTGCAAGATGGACGAGAAAAACCTTCTGGCACGACACAATGAACCATCTTTCCTTGCAGTAGATGCAGCTATTGATTCAATGTAGTTGTTACACTTCAAGTCAGTTGAAAACGAGAGGTCAAGAACGCGCAGTGAGACGCTCTCCAGGAGTCGAGTATCAGCCATGCTAATGGCGGACAGGGAAGTTTCTCTATGATGGTTAAATGAGAGCAGTTTTGTTTCGGAGTCATTAAAATTTGCAAACCATTTCTTGCCCCAGTTAACTATAAATTAGACGTCCTTTTCAAGAGCAGCGACCAACTTAACTTTGTCAGCTCTGACGGATTTGCTACTGAAACAGAAGTAAATGGTAGTGTCATCTGCATAAATGCCTACTTGGGAATTGATGACACCAAGAAGATCATTAAGGAAGATCAGAAACAGCGTTGGACCCAGGATAGAAGCTTGGAGGGGACACTCGTATTCATGTGAAAGGATGAATGCCTGCTTGGGAACTTAGGACCTAGGATAGAGCCTTGGCGTCCGTGTGAATCTGGAAGCGATCCCGTTCAGCACTACCTTCATTTCACGCTTTGATAGGAATAATTGAATTAAATCAAAAAATCGTCCTGTAATACCGTAGCCCTGAAGCTTGCGTAGAAGACCAGTAATCCAAAACTTGTCAGACGACTTTGAGATATCTAGAGCCACAGGACGATCTTCATCGTTATTATCAAGAGATTGATATACATATTCAGTGATGGCCGTGTAATCACGTCAGCAGTAGACTGGGCAAAACGGAAATGAAATCACTTAATTCTAGGGTTTAGTCAAAATATCATTGTGATGTTTAATCGCAAACGATGTGTTCTATGACAAGACTCAGGGAATATGTTCCTGTTTTATTTTAGAGAGAAAAATCCCTGTTTTCTTTTTGCGCGTTTTAAATTTATCAACTGGATATGAGTACATTTGTTGTGCTTTTGAATTGAGATTTTCTCAATCCTCTGGGTAAATCATTTCGATTACAAAAATAAAAGCCAGTCGGCCAATTGATGGCCGATAAGGTTTGCAATCGTTTCTTTTCTCAGGAAAGAAATTCAATCACTTCGTGCTTCTATGTAAAAGTGAGACTATAATGAAAGCCCCTAAGTAGCTGATTGCCTTATCAGATATCGTCTTTATTTTAGAGAAGATCGTCTAAGACTTTCTTAGAGAAACGTGTTTCTTTATTCGCTATTGAATGAAAGGCAATATCCTTTGCTCAAATATCACTTTTATTTCCGCCTTAATTTACACGTTCTTTGGCATCGTTTCATGCCGTCTACTTCCGTCCCCAATTACAAGTTTGCAGAATCTCTCCTTTACGGTCTATTTCGAATTCCCAACAATTATCTCGGCATATTCTTTTCGGTTTCCTCTTCCTTTGTTCGGATCGTTCAGTGTGTGTGTGTGTGTGTGTGTGTGTGTTTTCTTATTCGTGTGAATCTACGCGTTCGTAACTTCTAAGATATCGATTTGTAAAATGAATATATATGTTGGTACAAGGGTACCTCGGTGTGGTGTAATGATTAGCAAGCTTGTCTAGCTAGATCAGTTACGACTGAAAAGTGAGTTCGATCCTCACTAGGTGCCCCATACTTTCGGCCACATCTAAGCTAAGCTTAGAAAATAACTATATGTTAGTACAAAAAAACTGAATATATATGTTAGTATAATAGATTAAGTAAAACGAGTATATCAGTTAGTATAGGTCAGCATTAGAAAATAAATAAAACGAATATATGTTAGCATAATAGAATAAGTAAAATAAATATGGTCACTATAAGAGAATAAATAAGGCGAATATATGTTAATATAACAATAAATAAAAAAAATATGTTAGTATAAGGGAATAGATAAAACGAATATATGTTAGTATATGGGAATAGATAAAACGAATATATGTTAGTATATGGGAATAGATAAAACGAATATATGTTAGTATAAGGGAATAGATAAAACGAATATATGTTAGTATATGGGAATAGATAAAACGAATATATGTTAGTATATGGGAATAGATAAAACGAATATATGTTAGTATATGGGAATAGATAAAACGAATATATGTTAGTATAAGGGAATAGATAAAACGAATATATGTTAGTATAAGGGAATAGATAAAACGAATATATATTAGCATAAGCGAATAGATAAAACAAAATATGTAAGAGAAACAAGAGAATAGCTAAAACGCATATACAGGGTGCGATGGGTAAATTGTCGTTAATTGGGTAAATTAATTTCGTGCATGCGCATTGCATTTGATTTTGTTGAATGTGCAGTACAGTAGGATCAGTTGGGCAACGTCTGTGAGAAAAGGAGCACCATGATGCAATTCAGTCCACCAGAAATTTTGAAACAGCATGCTGTACTGCCTTGCGTTCACGCCAGAAACACTAATACGAACATTTCAGAATGTTTGGGTGTCAATCTGAGGACAATGCAAAGGATTCAGAAAGAGTTAGATGAGTTTAATGGTGATTACAAAGCTGTTTGGGGTGATAACTACTGATAGTGACGTTATGCCTCCGTTCATCTTCCCACATGGCCTCAGACTCAACAAGGAAAAATACATCAAGTACCTTGAGGAGGCACTGCTACGCTGGGTCAAGTGGATGACTACTGGAAGACCCGCCGTCTGGCAACAGAACTCTGCACCATGCCACAGAAGCAGGAGAACCCAGTCATGGCTGTCAGACAATTTCTGCGGCCACATTGCCCCTTACATCTGACCACCTAACTCCCCAGATTTCAATTCCCTTGATTATTGTGTATGGGGCGTAGTTGAACGAAAGACCAACAAAACTCCTTGTAACACCAAAGATGAAGTGAAGGCAAGGATTATGGTAGCATTCACCAACTTAAACAAGGAGAACATCTAGAAGAGTTGCATGAGATTACGAAGTTGTCTAGAGGCAGGGGTTGAAGCCAATGATGATTTTATTGAATGAATTTACTCATTAGTATTTCAAGATATTTTTGTCTAATTTTGGAAAATATATCTGTTAAAATAAGACGTCAGTGTTATTTTCATTTTTGCGTAATTTTGACGACAATTTATCCATCGCGCCCTGTATAGCTTAGTATAATAGAATAAATAAAAACGAATGTATATGTTAGTATAAGAGAATAGATAAATCTAATATATGTTAGTATAAGAGAATAGATAAAACGAATATATGTTAGTACAGGAGAATAAATAAAACGAATATATCCATATAATAAGTGTAATTAATATAAGTTAGTATAAATGAATCAATAAATCGAATACCGTAAATTGCGACCTCAAGTTTATTAACTGAAAATTCTGAGTTAAGCCGATATCCACCGTATAGGTCGCACCCCAAACATTCGATAGGCTGCCAGTGTATCAGTTGTTGGACGCGATGTGTACTGTAGCTTTAACAGAATATTGAATTTGTGTTAACTGAATCTGCGGGATTTTTATGTATGTGTCTAAAATTATAGGAATGTTTTATTTTCCAAACATGGTCAGCCCATTATTCAAGTGGGTGTAATGTCTGCGAAACTCAGGGCAAGGACAGATGTGGTAATTTAATTTAATTTTATTAGTTACTAGAAATTCTATATCTCTTGATATTGATCACATTAATTACAAAGACTAATTAAAAACAAAGCAAACAAAAAGTATTACCTTTCAGAAATAGCTTGTCCATCATGTTGCGAAAAAATCTTTGTCGTTGTTCTACAACATACATACATATTATTATTATTATTATTGTTTTTTAATTCTTACATTTCTTGTTATTGTTGTTGATATTATTATTACTATTATTATTGTTGTTGTTGTTGTTACTGTTACACTTTTTTTGCACTTTTTTTTTTTTTTGCTTAGAGCCGGAGATTATGCATTATCAGAAAGACCCGTGAAAATTTCACGGTTTCCCTATATTTTCGGAGGAATCTTAATTTAATGATTGAATAAGCTCATGGGTAGTTCTACGACAATTAAATATTCGTAGAAATTCCAATATCGCATCGTTAAGTATTTGAGTTTAACAACTTTAACAAAATATTGCAATAGCAATCATAAATATAAATGTTGTTCATTATTTTAAGAAGTAAGGGGGTACAAATGAAAAGTTTTGAAATTAACAACTTTTTTCATTTGACTGAAACAGACACTTATATGTTCCTTTCATCCTACCTTCTTTCTTACATTTTCTTAATGAAATCAAGTAGCGTTTCTGATATGCCTTTTCCGTCTTTCCGAGCGATCAAAGCGGAAGAGTCCATTATTTATGAGGTATTGACAGGAGACGTTAAACACTTCTATTTCCTCTTTCTTTCGTTCGTTCTTCTCGCTGAAACAAGGTTGCGTCTCTAATATGTCTTTTCTGTTTTTCCACGCGATCAAAGCGGAAGAGTCCATTATTTATTAGGTATTGGCAAAGTGTAACGCTCGTGCCAACTAAAGGAGAGACAAATAGAATTATAAGATGGTTGCTCTCCATCAAGTCGTATGACCTTAGACAGATATCACGGAATAATTGCAGCGCGAAGCAAAAGAGAATTCTATAGCAATGGGACACTATGCATTATTCCGACTTATATAGGAATTTTATTATTATTAGTAGTAGTAGTAGTAGTAATATTATTACTATTATTATCTGTAGTAGCAGTATTTATTTTTTAAAAATATGCCAGAAATGTTATGTTCTACCTTTATCTCACACCATTTGTCACTGAAAAAATAAGCAAAGAAATCATTTCTCGTCTAAATTTCCCCAAATCCCCGTGAGTATTTACAATGTTCACTGTAGAGATATTCCCTTTCCCAACAATTGACTTAATATACCATATAGCTGTATAAATCCAAACTCCGGATAATTCGGAATTCCGAAACGTGTCTGGGCTTAAAGTTTGGGGGTAAAAGATTCTGTACCTGTGTAATCGTGAGCAATGGACAATAGAAATCTGCTCCGTCCCTCCAAACAATAAATAAAAAAAACAATTATTTTCATTAATAATA
>CAHIKZ030005383.1:1245000-1317907 GCA_903632075.3 Acanthosepion pharaonis | reverse complement strand
GCACTAGAGCAATTATGACAATAATATTCAATTCATGTTGTGTAAATTAATCTCTCGAGTGGTTTGTAACACATTATTTATCATCTCTCAGTTGTGTGTCTGTCCTTGGGCAGAGTGCACTCAGGGGCGACCCTGTCAAGGGACAGAGTCGCAACTGAGAGATGCCCAGCCCTGGGTAACAGCTTCCCGAGGCCGCGCCCTCTCGTTGCACCAGAGAGAAGGATCGGTGCTCGCACCGAGGCCAGTGCAATCGACGGTTGCGGAGGCTGCGGGTAATTTTCTTCCTAGCTTGGGTGTACGCGCTCGGGCTCCCCACATTGAACCGACCTTGTGTCACAACCTGATCTCGTGGGGGGGAAGTAAATACAGATATTCAATTCACGCTTTACACAGAAAAGATTTTATCGTAAAAGTGTCAGTAAATTGCAGCTTTAAATTTTACCACAATTTTTGGAAGTTTACCATATTTATGACGACAACTAATTACTAACACTGCTACAGATTCACAGGTGTAAGCGGATTGCTTTTCCCATTGGAAAGCGTGCACTTCAGCATCACTAACGCTGCCTTCCAATGGCTTGTCCTATCCAGTGTTTGGAGACAATGCAGAATACAGATCTTTGGTGTGATCACACTGTCCCAAGTCATGACCAATGGTGTTGCTAGGTGACCATTTATTTTTCTCCGTCATTGTTTATGAGCCTTTCATGTCTCTTAAATCAAAGACTAGCCACTGAGCGTATTCATCAGAAAATAGGAAATAAAAAGGAAAATCCGATTTTAAAAAATATAAGTAAATAAAATAACAGTTTATTTATTCTAATCCGTTTTTATTTCTTCTTTCGAATGTTGACGGCCATTTTTATTTCGTTGTCACAGCAGAAGGAACGAAACTGGAGAAAAGAAAATCAATTAAAAATCAAAATAAATAAGACAGAAAATAACATTTATATTTATTTTTATAACCTCCATTATTGGTGGCTTTCTTATGATACGTGCAGTTTTGATGAAATCATAATTCTGTCACTGATTTTCTATTTCCATCGTCTTTCTTTTTATTACCTGTAGTCGCTAAGTTGCTGTTGCTATTATCGTTACCAGTAAGTTCTACTTTGGTTTTCATGTAGTGGTTTTCATTGGAGTTCAAGCGACAACAAATCTTCTCAAGTACTTCGATAGCAATTGGTATGACTGTCACATACTCGTTCCACAACTGCCTCAGCTAGTCGAGATTTTTTTTATCTAGTTCACCCCCCGAAAGGCAGTAAAGCCGCTAAGACACAAGGGGATATCGGATATAAAATAATTAGAAACAGAAACATTAATAATGAACTGGAAAACAAAGAGTAACCAGGAGGACGGTCGATAGTGATTGACATTGCATTTAGTTTTTTGAAGATTAAAGTTGGCTGGAAAAGCATGGAGACGGAAAGGAAGTCCACAAGCGAAAAAAAAACTGTTAGCAAAGAATTTACGGTTTTTATCTAGCCAGCTAAACTGTAAATTGATGAAATCTCGACGCCAGTCTAGGTACCATAGGGAAGAGGTCATTAAAAAAATTATTGGGAAAATATAGAAAAGACAGAGAGGCAACCTTACAGCGGTGGGAACGTGACTGAAGCCGAGCTGCCAGACCAGGATCAATAATATTACCGATTCTTCTTGGATTTTATCAATGAGCTCCGGATCATAGATATTTATGAAGTTATTTTATTAGATTTATTCCGTGGTCTGTACAATTATTATTATTATTGTTGTTGCTTTGGCGGTGGTGGATGTGGTGTTGTTTTGCTTTTCTTTAGTACGTGTTTCCTGATAGTCTTGACCAGACACTTCAAAAGGAACTTGGAAACACCTTAATTGCTCTTGTTTCCAGGCTCTCAGCTATGGGGTAGTGAATCCCCCCACCGAACAGAAACAAAACATTATGATAGTATAAAAATACATTTTTATATATATAAAAATATACATATTTGTAGTAAAATTACGAACCATACATTTTTAACGCAAAATGACCAGCAATTCCTTTTATAATAGATTTACCAACAATACATTTTATAGCAAAATGACCATTACATTTTATCTATAGTTGAATTGAGTTAAAATATATTTAGTTAAAGCCATAAAATTATGTTCAAAATATTTGGATTTCCACATTAACCCATAGAGGTGTTGATATGCCGTTAAACAAAATCAACTAACCAACAATAATGTCTGGTCGATTTGCCTGAATTTGTCTATACTTAACATGTACATTGTCTTTATTTCTTTTAGATTGATAATAATACTCTACTGGGTATATGAGTATATAAATATACTAAATCCAATGTATCCATCATGACACCCGATGTAATAAGGGTATACCAAGCACATGCATCACAGCCAAATGTGTACGATATGATGTTAGGTTCTGAGAAAAGCAGCGTATAACCTTGAATGTGTGGTTCAGTTGGAAATACCTTCACGTGAGGGGCCCAGTTTGTTCAGTGGGTCTTCCATTGAGAATATTCCAAAATATCTCGATGTGACTCCCAAGTCTCTTTGGCCGTCTAGACATTCAGTATCTAAAAAATTCCTCTCAGTCCCCGGCCATGTTTGCTTACCACTTCCGCCCACGGAAGGAGATATACACAATGCGTCAGCGCTCAGTAGAAAGACCCAACTTTATTATTTTTATTTTATTATTATTCACTCCCTGCGTATTCAAACTAGCCGCTCAGACCGGATATTCAGTGAAATTACGTCTCCTAGATATCTTAGTAATTCCGTGAGTAACTTAAAAAAAAAAAAAAACCCTAGCAAGGCCACTAAGAGGTAAGGGGGGTTACTGAGAGTGAAAAAAAAAGGACAACAAAATAACTGGATTCAAATAGACAGATGACGATTGAAGTTGCATTTAAATTTGTGAAGATTGTAGTTGACAGGAAAGCAAGAAGCTGGAAGAGAGTTCCACAGGCGATAAGTGCAAGAGAAGAAACAATTAGATTAGAACTTATGGGTACACTTATCAATTTCGACTGTAGAATGATGAGGCCTAATTGCCAATCTAGTATTGCGCTTAAATTCATGAAGTCGATGTACCAAAAAGTTCATTAGAACAAATGTCATGAAAATATTTCTAGAAAAGGCACAAGGAAGTTACGTTACGTCGGCAGAAAAGTGACTGAAGCCGAGATGTTAGATCCGGACTGATAAAGTTGCAAATTCCTCTTTGGATTTTGTCAAGAATCTCTTGATACATAACAGAATAATGCGACCAGATATTTTTTTTAATCAATTCATTCCAAGCAAGGCGATAATGCCACTAAGACACAAATCCCAAAGAGTGAAAGAGAATGAAAAGACTTTATAAAGGAACCGGAAAACCAATCCTAAACAAAGGATAAATCTGATGATATTTTTTTAGTAGCGCGACCCGCCTTATGATAATCTGTGCCTCATGCGGTCCACCGTTCAAGAAAGGTTGAACATAAATGAGCTAAAGATAAATGAAGGTATTTCTTAAGTTATTGAGAGTATTGGATTTAAAACTGTTTCTAGGTTAAACAGTACTCACTATGATTACTACTACTACTACTACCCCACCACCAATACCACCACCACCACATCATGACTGTTTTTCTAGCACGAAACTTTCAAATTCTTTTAAGGATTTCTCATTTTTGTCAATTACTTTCTCCGGCATTTCTTTGTCTTCTACTTTCCAACCTTTTTCTTTTTTCAATCTCCTTTCAACCTGCTTCATCTTTCTCTTTCAGCCACCTTCTCCATTCTTCTTTCAGCCTCTTCTTTTTCAACTTTTTCTTCCTCCTTTTTTTCCAACTTTCGTCTTCTTTCGGCTTTTTCTTTGTCTCCTTCAACCTCATTTTATAATGGATCGTAGCTTAGGATAAGAAATTGGAGATTCGAGTTCGTATTCCAGTTGGATTCGTTATATTCACTTACATGCAAGTATCTTTGGGAACAGTATGTACTCACTTGCTCCCCAAAGCTATGGGTTAAATAGTATAAGTTATATCTGAAAAAAATCATTGTTATTCGCAAATATTGTTTATGCAACATTCACTCTCAAAAAGAATTATTCTTACAATTCAAAATATGATTTGGTTTTAAATGACCCTCCCCACCACAAAGTGTTGATAAACCGTAAAATATAATGCAAATCAATCTACCTCATCCTTTTATTTCATCTTTTCAAATTTCTTTTCCAACCTTCTCCTACTTCCTCCTTTTTCAACTTTTTCCCTTTTTAACTTCTTTCGCTCGATTCGTTTATTCTCTGCTTTTTTCATTTGTTCAGATTTACATTCTACACTTCTTTTCTCTTTCTTTCATTTCTCTTTCCTTTTCTCTCTCACCAAGAATCGTCTACCGATTCTTCTTTCTACTTTCATTCTCTTTCATCCCTTTGCACTTCTGTCAGAACACGTCTACCACTTTCTTTCATGTAACGTGAATTTCTTTATCATGTAACGTGAATTTCTATCTTTTTCTTCATCAAAATGCAGAATTCTTTCTTTAGTCTCTTCTTCGCTCTTCTTTCTCCTCGACACCTTGGTGTGCCGGCGATTAATCGTTAGCTTCTTTTAACTTCTTCCACATTGGCTTTCCTTTAAGCGCGTCTTGCTATTCCTACATTCTCGTTCTAAAACGGTAACCCACGTCATATTCGTCGTGTCAAATCTCCCCTCATATTTCATGAGAGCCTCACGAATTTATTCACCGTCTCAGTCACGTAATTAGTCATTCCACGCCAAGCTTTAAACAACTGAAATTCCAGAAGAGAGATTTTCCTGTTGCATTTAACACCGGCTGCTTCTTGTCTCCTTTTTATATCTTTATGTTTTTCTGATTATCTTTAGAACTTGAGTCGATTGTCAAAAAGATAAACAAAGCGACGATATTCAACTGACGAAGACGTCGTTAGTTTAAAAAAAAACTGTTATTGCTTTGCGTGCAGACATCAGGTCTGTCAAAAAGTTCCTGAAGACTGGAGTGTTGATAAAACATTGGGATCTTCTTCACTTCGTTCTACACTTTCTCCTGACTATTCTTGGCTTTCTTTTTTTCATTCTTTATATTAATATTTATTTATTTACTGTCTTTTGGGCCCGACAGATTATATAAACACGAAACTAGCTGTGCGACTGAAAATCTATTTTGGGTCTGCTTAAAAGCGAAAACTTATCACAAGATCGTATAATTGACAATTTACCGAAAAGAAAATATTAATCCCCAAGTTGAAAAAAAGAAAAGCGTATCCATAGATCTCTTTCGACCATACTTATGGACATACTTATAAATACTCCCATAATCATCAGCAATATGGTCATGGGGTCACTGCGTAGCTGAGCACCTAAAAAGCTCCCTACATATGTCAATTTAGGTGGAAATTCATGCGCAGTGAATCTTGGGCAAAAGTGTCAGAGCGGAGCCCATCCCTCACAAGTCACAGTTATTGTCCTCCGGTTCTATATATATATATATATATATATATATATATATATATATATATATAGAGAGAGAGAGAGAGAGAGATAGATAGATAGATAGATAATATTAGAATAATATATATATGTTCAATATATATATATATATTAAATTTCCATGAGGATAGAATCCAGGTAGAACTCAATGTCCGGGACAGAATAAGAATATAATATAAAAGGCTCAAACACTAATAATACATTTTTATAATTTATTACATTAAAATAGATTCGTTGACTTAAAATTAAAAAAAAAAAAACAGGCACCGGAAATGTGTGGATACATTAGTGGTGACATTGGGCACCTCAAGGCGGTGTAATGGTTAGCAAGCTTGGCTCGCTAGAACAATTATGACTGAGTAGTGAGTTCGATCCTCACTGGGTGCCTCCTAATTTCGGCCTTGTGCTACATCTAAGCTACGCTTGGAAAATCACTATATTTGTGGTGACATTAGGCACAATAAAAAACGATATGATCTTAACTTAAAATCCAATCAATTCATATTGCCGATGCATATATGAAAAATTTCCGTCTGGTTTGCATTTTCTAACCTTATGTATACATGAAAAGAGAAAATGAGAGGGAGAGGAAGAAAAGGAAAAAAAAAAGGGGGGGACTAAAAACGAGGGCATTTATAAGAGAAATGATGTGCAATCAAGAATAATTAGACAAAGCAATATCTCCTACAGGTTACAAATTTAACATAAACATCTAAAAATATTTAATCTAGTAAAGACCTACTATTTATATGCACAAAAACACATAGGCATAAACACACATACACACACCTACATATATATACATACTCGCACACACACACACACATATATATATATTGAGACATTTTTTATGTTTATACGTTCTTTTTATAGAAAATGTCTTAAATAATTGTCGGACTTTATCCATTTCATAATTATATATATATATATATATATATATATATATATATGACGACGACGTGATCATATTTAAACGGAACGCTGATCTTATAAAAGATTTCAGTTATCTGTTTGGATTGGTATTGCTTTTATGTCCATCGTCTTTTTCATGTTGAATTGTATATGGTCTATGTTAATTATGTTTTATGAATATGTCCTGAAGATGGTCTATTAGACCGAAACTTCCGACGTTGACATTAAACAAGCATAATCGCATATTAGGATTTTTGTTTGTTTTTTCAGTATATTTTTCTTAATACTGTCGGATCTATATCCATATATTTTTGTATATATATATATATATATATATATATATATATATATCACATTCATGCATACATATAAACATATACACACGTTGACATACACATATGTGGACACAAACACATATACGTATAACCATACACTCATTTATATATACAAGATATATATACCTTATATATATACACATACAAAAATAAAACGTAACAACCCACACACCCATCCATACATACATATAAAAATAGATGGGTAAAATTAAACTAATCTGTACTTAAAACACTAATGAGGAAGAAAGTTAACAATATTAGCAAAAAAAAAAAAAAAAAAAAAGAGGGGGCCACGGAGAGATTAACACGTATAAGTCTATTAAGTCTACATATAAATCTCGGTATATAAAAATATCAGAAAACTATCAGATTTTGTATATCAGTTATCTAGGAAAACCTTTTTTACATACATACCTACATACACATACACCAACACATAAATAAAGACTGCTCACACAAATGATCAAAGATATATAGAACACTACATAAACACAGACAATTGTATATAGGTAATAATAAGAGTCATATCCGATGTTAGGAATCCAAGATTGAACTGTTATAGGTAACAACACATTATAAAACCGTGTTTACGTTTTAAAGCGTTTTTTATATCTACATTTGGAAATGATCTCACTACG
The DNA here is from genome assembly GCA_903632075.3 of Acanthosepion pharaonis. NCBI lineage: Eukaryota > Metazoa > Mollusca > Cephalopoda > Sepiida > Sepiidae > Acanthosepion > Acanthosepion pharaonis. The sequence goes on along the minus strand of CAHIKZ030005383.1, from coordinate 1,310,536 downwards.
AAGATTCAGCAACTCTTCTGGATTTTTATCTTTAATAATAAATTTTTTTTTCGCAATGCACAGATCACACATGTCACGGAAATTACCAGGAGTTCTTGCTCTTGATATGAATCTCCATTCCAAATGCGGGGTTAGTCCCTTGTCCACCAGATCCCAATAGTGTTTGGATAAGGAAGTTTGATTTTTTAGGTATCGATATTTAAAAGAATGTCTGTGGTTGTACAGATGCTGCTTCCAATTACCAGGTAATCTTTTTTCCAGGCTGATATTTTCTTTGAGGAAGATTGTAGCTTCATATATTACATTCTCATACATATATTTTCCTCCGATTGGACAATTAGCTCTACCCCTACACGTTTCCGGTATCTGTGTTTTAATTTTAGGTCAGCGAATCGGTAGTGATTTATGCATCTGAAAATAATTCATATTAATCTGTATCTCACTCATTTAAACCGTTATTTAACTCCTCTCTTTAAAACTTCTCCCTGTTAAATTTTAATCCCCACCTTCACCTTTAGGCCTTTCCTGTTCTTCTTTCTTCTGTTACACCCCCTCTCTAGAGCTTTCAGACATTTCCCTCTCACACTTGTTTCCCACTCCAACACATACACTCTCACTAAAATTTTGTTTTTTATACTCGGAGTTACATTTTCCGATTTCTTTTTGAATTTGTAGGTCTGATGAATTGGATCGTGATTCCGATGCCAATGTAATAAAGTATAACCATGGAATATTAGTGTTTTAACCTTTCACACACACACACATATCTTTATTTACAGTTAGTATTCAGCGCGCTTATACTTAGAATCCGAAAGAGACAGCTGAAATTTCAGAGAAAAACGAGAAAAGTGGATTTGGAGAGCATTATATATATATATATATATATATATATATATATATATATATATATATATATATAAGGTCATCCCATAAGTTCTGTCCGAATTTTGAATAAAGAAAACAAGTGACCAAATGTTACATTTAATTACAGATTCAATTAACAATGTATTTTCCCTGATTATCTATGACTTCCTTCCATCTATCAACAAGCTTACTAATTCCATTACTGTAAAATTCTTTTGGCTTTGATTCGAAGAATCTTCCTGTTTATAAAAGCTGCTTCTTCCAAATGATTCTGTAAGCTACGAAACAAATGGTAGTCTGAAGGAGCAAGATCGGGAGAATAAGGTGGATGAGGAATTTTCTCCCAACCAAGTTCTTCAATCTTTTGTGACGTGATTCTTGCTGTGTGGGGTCGCGCATTGTCCTGATGAAACATCACCTCTTTTCGATTCACTAGAGCAGGTCTTTTTTTCCTCAAAGCTTGGTTCAAACGCTCTAATTGCTGACAGTATATTTGAGCATTAATTGTTGCATTAGGTGGTAAGAATTCAAAGTGGATTATTCCTTGGCGATCCCATCAGATTGAAAGAAGAACCTTTTGCCCATGAAGTTCCTCCTCGGCTGTGGCTGGAGTCCTTCCCTTTACCAAGCCACTGTCTACGACGCTTAACATTTCGATAAAGATCCATTTTCGTCGCCAGTCACAAGTCTATCCAAAAAGGTGAAACAAGTTGGCGAGAATGGAGAGAAAAGCAGATGTCAACTCAGGATTTGAGGTTGTTTTCAGACAATACATGAGGCACCCATTTTCCAAGTTTAGGAACTTTTCTAAGTTGTTGAAGATGACGATGAACAGTTGTATGGTTTGAACTGAGAACCACTACCAATTCCTCAACTGATAAAGTAGGATTTTCTTCAAGGGCTGCTTCAAGAAGCTTTTCATCAAACTCAACTGGACGTCCGGTTCGATCTTCATCTTCAAGGGTGAAATCTCCACCTCTGAATTTTGCAAACCATTTTCTGCAAGTTCTTTCATTCACACATTCCTCTCCATAAACTGAGTGAATATTTCTAGCCGCTTCGGCTGCTGAGTTTCCTTTCTTAAACTCTTAAAGTATTATGTGCCTCAAATGATTCTTGGGTACTTACATGTTAGCAGGTTTTTAATCAAACAAAATTTAATTTTATTGTTCTCTTAAATAAAATTTGATCAGTTTAAATGCATCTAAACATAGAAATAATGTTCAGCTCCATTAGACATTATAAAATACTCTTTACATTTTGTTCATTTTAACAAAAAGTTAAAATTCGGACAGAACTTATGGGATGACCTGATATATACATTTGATGTGCGACTCGAGTTTCGTTATTTACCCAACTCATCGGGCACGATATATAGCTTATTGTTTATTTAAAAAATATACAGATGCTCATCGGATAGCCGTTGATTCATAGTTCAAAATTAAAATAGCACAAAAATAGTACTAAAGCAATACCAGGGTTTTAAATGCAGGAAATGAGGTGTAGGTATGAATTAATAATAGAAAAAAAAAGAGAAAAGGGAAATTGAAGTACGCTTAAAACTTAAACGCTGGAAGCTGTTCGTAAAAGACGCTTGACTGGTTAAAGGGAGATAATCTGTGTATGACCCGAAATAAAAGTGAACGGAAAATTAAAATTTGAAATTAAATTTAGGCTGAAAGTGGGTTATCCAGGATTATAATTTTAAGAGAAACAATTTCCTGTGCATACAAATAGACATAAGCTCATTTCGTTTTTTTAGTAGATTTAAATTATTAATATGTTTAGGATGAATAATTTTAGTGTAAATATTGTACTTGCCATCACCCCCTCCTCACGTCTGGGAATGGATTGATTTTAGCGACCAATTCCCAATTCACTGCGGGTGTGTAGTTATCTGTTTGGGTACCCCAATAAAACTTAAAGAGTTTTTTGGCATTTGCATATTTTTTGTTGTTAAGGGTCATTTTATGACAATAAAAACGTTTTTCCAATTATTAGCGGTTGACCCGAAATAAAATTAAATTTGGTCATTATGCTTGATGTTGGCCTTATAAATAAATCCTTTATACATACATTTGCCATTCAAAGGACAGAGGTTCTCTTTTCGGCAATTGCATTCTTGATCATCAAATCTAGTTGACAGCTGAACTCTCGACAGCAACCAGGATCTCTCTCAATTATGAAAAATCAACTTAGATCAAGAGGTGCATAGTCATCAAGAAATCCCTGTTCTAAGAGGTGAATGAGCAGAAAAGACTTATTGGAAAAAAAGTATAAGAACAAAACATTGCAAGAGTGGCAAAAAATAACAGATGAATTCAAATTTGAATTTTTTTGGTAGTAAGAGGAGAGTATGTGAGAAGAAAGCCGAGAGAAAGACGAGTTGATGAATGCGTGGTCCCAACAGTTAAGCAATGATGGTGTCTCTGTTATGGTGTGGGGGTATTTTTTCTAGGAGGAAAAGGGCTGGATATTTGATTCAGGTCAAGGGATTCATGAAAAGAGAAAAATATCATTCGATTTTGCAAAGACATACTATACCATCTGACTTATGCATAACACTTTTAAATAATATCAAAATTACCCAACTCAAAAAAGGAATAAACTTATGACTTGGCCGACTCACTCTCCTGGCCTCTCCGCCATTGAATTAGTATGGGATGAATTAGTACAGGAAAGTTCGAAGAAAATGCCAATAAAAACGATTTACTCCAGTGTTTTTCCAAATTATACAAGCAAGGAAGAGTCTATAAACATGGTGGAGGTAGGTAATCTAACAGCTACTTATTCTCATGTTTATACTTAGAAAGCAATTCACACATTTTAGCTCAATAGTCTTGACCAGCTGGAGGATTTCTAAAATTCCTAAGTTTTCTTCCCGGCGTAGTCCACAATTGTTAGATCCTTCCGAGCTTCTATACATTTATCTGGACATTTATCTAACTTCATCATTCAACTAGCAGCATGGCCCGGCGTTGCCCGTGCTTGATTCAAAAATCGTACGACTCTTACAGCAATCGCTATCACTTGACTTAAAATATTTTTGCCCTTCCTTGCCTTTAAAGGAGTGCCCTTTGACGTACTGATGTTGCTACATACCTTACTTCTTGCCTATCTCACACTGTGAATTTTTTCTGAGCTCTATACTAAACATTAAATCTGTTACGAAAAAGAACTAAACAAAATGAACACAAAACGATCAGCTTTAAAAAGGACTCGTAACTGGAAAAACGAATGAAAAAAAGAATGTTAACAACAAATACTTTTTCACATCCAACCCAGTTCTGCGGAATCAGAATCAACGTTGAGTTTAAGCAAGCGAATGAGCCAATTGGAGTAAAGTGCCATGCAGATTTAAATATTTCCCACTTGTGATGAATGCAGCTATCAATTTTTTTTGCATGCTAGCATGCTAGTTAACATTTGTGTCAGTCAGCTGTTAGCTCTCACACTGGCCAATAGAATCTTCCTGCCTATTCGTGGCAGCCAGCTATAGGCTCTCACTCTGGCCAGTAGAAAATGGCCGCAAACTACATGAAAACTGCCGTAGAAGCATGAAAATATCGATTATTTCCACTATCGATGGGAGGTGGGAAATGCAAAGTCGGTCTTGGCCTTCTCGATACCATAGAGCATATGCATGTAAATTTTGGTGCAAATCCGTCGAAAATTGCGGCCGTGCATTCACACACACACACACACACACACACACACACACACACATCCTGCCTTTTATAGATAGAGATTCTTCTACTTTTGGATTATTGGCGCAAATTCCCGTTAATGTGCAATTATTAATATAGTTTACCAGGCAACTGTAAAAATAGAGGAATGTCCTATATTGGTGCCAGAATTGGACTATGAAAGAAATACCATATATTCAGGGCCAAATTATCCTTTAAGCTTGTATATGCTGCAGCCTAGGGCTCAGAGCTGGATTATACTTTAGGCTAATGTCGATTGCAGCCTAGGGCCAGATTATCCTTTTGGCTAGTATAGGGACTGGATTATTCTTTAGGCTAGTATAGTCTGCAGCCGAGGACTAGATTATCCTTTTGGCCAGTATAAGCTGCAGCTTAGGGTTGGATTATCCTTTAGGCTAATATAGGCTGCATCCTAGGGCCAGATTATCCTTTAGGCTAATATAGGCAGCAGCCTAGGCCCTCTCAAGCTTTTATAAAGCAATGATTTTCATTTTGTAGATGCTATAATTTCTAAATAGTTTCATAAACTAAAATGAACTCAATATGACAGTCTCATACTTATTTGACTTTTCTGGTAGCAAAGCAAAGAAAATTATGTTTTACTTTGTTTTTTTTTTAAGTTGATAACGTTTGATTTTACTTCAGAATGTTTAAATCCTAAAAATCTTTATAAAGCAATGATTTTAATTTTCTAAATGTTATGACTTCTAAATCGTTTCATGAACTGAAATGATACCATCATGACAAACTCATTTATTTGTACTGAAAGGTTCTAGGTACAACCAAGAAGCCTTTCTCAAACAATGTGATATTTGGTTATTTAAGATTTTGGGGAGATGGTTGAGCCTAGAAATTTTCAGCGCGAAACGTTCCGTAAATAACATGTAAACATATGTAGAAATCCAATCATAAACTCTAATAAAAAATGGCTTCTATTATCTAACATCATCCGTTTCGCTCTAACAAATAAAATAGAATAAAATAAATTGTTGAAATTATTACCCGTTGGAAATGAGAAACGCATTGAAACTATAGAATGTATATTTAGTTCTCATCTTGCGAACAAATTCTGAAAATATATGAATTTGAGAACAACTTGAAACACATATTTGTCTCCTGAATGTGAAAAGAGACGCCCTCAGGAGAGACGATGTAAGTGACAGTGAGTAAACGAAACAGATTATATATATATATATATATATATATATATATATGTATATATAGTGTGTGCGTGTGTGTGTGTGTGTGTGCATACACACACGGAAGTGTTTGGCGCAGCGTAAATGCAATCAAAGCAACAATATCGATTATTTTCTATAAAAAAAAGGAATGAATGGTCGTTTCTTGTGCCATCGTACGGGCTTTAGGCAATGGGAAATTTTGAGTGTTTTTTGGAAAGCAATAAAAGGTCCAACAGATATTATTGTTTCTGTTAGCTTATATAAGCAATAATTTCAGACAAGATAATTTTTTCCTTCTTACTAGCACGATAAAGGGGATTCCATAGCACATCTTTACCGATCATGAATAGGTCAAGTAATTCATATGTTGTAGATCATAGTCATATTCGTACAAATAATAAATGCATTAATTCCTGACCACTAACAATACCTTTTCTCATAATTCTCTTTATTACAGTAAAATTATCTGAAATGATTTTATGTAATAAAATAATTCTAACTGTAACTTCACGATACATATAATAACCAAATTCTGTCAATAATGCTTATATTAATTCCTGACCATTGACAATGCCACTTGTCTTGATTTCCAGTGTGCAGCATAGATAATTTGTATTACTAAAGAAGAGAGGATTCAATCTATCACACACTGTTTGCGTTTGATTTAGCATCCGTGAATGTAATGTACATATGCTTATGTATGTGTGGTGTGCGAATGACTCGTACGTGTCTTGTGTCATTTAACGTACACAGAAGCACACGCAAAATTTGACGGAGATTGAAATAGTGAAATTCATTCTCCTTCTAGTCAAGACAATCCCTACCCTGGGCTGAGAAATAAAATCATAATGTCAGAGACAAGAAAAAAAAAGGTAATTTTTTAAAACCTAAAAAAGTTTTTAAATTTTCAGAATTATTCCATAATAAATAGAATTATTTTTAATTTCTTGATTTTTTGAAAATATTTTTAGGTCTGTATTTGAATTAAATATATATATATATATGCACACTTGAAATGAAGATTTCCCCTTTTGTTAATATTTATTTTGAAATCATTTTTATGACTCCTTTTGGTATTCAAACTGAGTAGATTTTCTAATCAATCTAGCACATTAAATGGACAAACAGTCTCGGTTTGAAATTTGATCATCTTGCCATGTACCGTGTCCGTTACGTACAATTTGAGAATACATGATCTGAAATCTACAGAAAATCTCAGAAACAATATGACGCTACACATTCACATGGCATCAAACAAAATCATTGAAGACATCATAAACTCTTTGATGACTCTTTCATAAAAAATTAATATATTATCCCTGTGAATATGCGGTATTGTGGTATATATTGAATCGAATGGTGATGGGTGAGTTTTTGTGGTAATAGTGTAAATTGTAATGAATGAATGGGTTGCGAAACAGATTCTTTAGGTTTACAATAGTCAGTGTTGACCATGTTCATGCACTCTCCCCCGCTCGACTTTGTGCCAAAATTGTAATTATATTACAATAAGCGTTTTCTATAGTTAAACTGAATGTAATATTTTAAATAAACAAAGTTGATCGTCTTTCAATGAGGGAAGCGACGTGTACCGTACTTGAAATCATTCTGTGTATAGATCAGTTATAATAAGTGTAGCATAGGAGATAAAGAAATTGAACATAGAATAAAAGCTGTGCAAGGAGTAGTTTTGTGCAACACCGCAAGTTGCTACTAAACCAAAACTTTAACCTAAAAACTAGTCATATTCTTAAATAATAACGTCAAACAGACCAAAATGCTTTAACCTAAAAAAGGTAAGGAAGGATACACCCCCCCCCCATCAGAATTAGAGAAAAGCAGCAACAGTTACTGGACTTGAGAAGCTTATTTTCTTGAAAAAATTGTTTTTAACGTTTTAGATTTTAAACACAGCATTATTGATATTTCGGAATGAATAACGAATATTTCCTTATAAGAAACAGCAAACCATTACTCAGAAAGATAATTACAAACTAAATGTTTAGGTAAAATTTACAAAATTTGATGTTTAATCATGGAATCTCTAATTTACTTACAAAGATATTTCGAGTCTTGATTAAATCGAAGGGCTAGTGGCAGAAAATCGCCGAGGAAACCTAGGGGTTCTTCGAACCTTGTAGACAAAGCAGTCGATACTAAATCCTTACTTAAGGGGTTCAATGAACTCGATACCAAATAACAGAAAAAACATCCATACTAAAACGTTGATTTTCAAAAGCAGATATTAAAACAGCGGACAAAAAGCAGTCGATAAAAACCCTGGATAGGGGTTCAAAACCAGTTGATACTAAAACCTTACTTACCGAAAGAAATAAAAAACTGACGAAAAGCATAATCAAAATGCTGGTTTCAAAGCAGTCGATACAAAACTACCAAAAGCAGTCGATATTAAAACCTTTATTAAAGGATTCAAAAGTAGTCGATACTAAAACCTTGCTTACCGGGTTCAAAAGCAGTCTATACTAAAATCCAACAATGATTATTCTTTCTTCTCCTCCTTCGTCTCTACAACCAGAATTTGCCGCAGTATATCCACAAGTATTCAGAGATAAGCTCAGATCAATTGTTTATGGAAGACACTGTAAAATTTTTTATGTATTTTCAGGACGTTGGTGATCATGACACGCCAGTTTTCTGTCCTTCGTTGCTCATAATAAATTTTGTCTTTCTTATTTCTCTTAAACCTTGTTCCGCCACTTGTTCAAGCCCACTAAATTATGTTATATGTTGTTTTTTTTCCATTACTAGAAGAGATCAATATTTTCCAATTTCTCTTTCCTCATTATAAGCCCTAAAATTTCAACTGTTTTCTTGATGTTAAATAATTTTCCTTTTGTTTGATGTTTAAAACATCGGAATGCTCACATATTTTCTCCATGGTATCCTTAGCATTTTTCTGTATAACCACATTTCTAAAATTGCTTGATTTTGAAATTGCTGAATCAATTTTGTGGCAGAAAACATCCGAATGAATTGAGGAAAGATCGTTCAACCAACGAGTCAAGGCAAATTGGATTAATTTGTGCCAAATGCTGGTTACATGAGCCGTGCGAGATTGATGTGACACTTCAGGTAAAAACAAACTAAAGACGACGTTGTGGGAAAAAAGAAAGTCTTTGGCCTTTATGCTTCGAAAACGTGTTGGTCACGCGGTTGATCAAAGTCTCCAGAATGCTCCACAAGACAATCCTTGTGCCAGATAACAGGATGTCCATTCTTCTTCCGGAATAAACTAAAACGTTGATAGAGGGTTGAAAAAAATGGTCACGTTGAGAATAAAACCTTCGCTGGTTAATGATCGTGTATAGGTGGGTCAAAAGAAAACAACTTCTACCATGTAAACACTCCATAATTGAACCTTGCACGGGGTTGAAAACGTCCATGGTCTGATAAGGTGTCCGTCACATTGAGGCCCTACCATCAACATCAATCATGGTAGAGCTGGAACTTTTCTAAAGTCTGTCAGTAGAAATTAATTTTGTTTTACTTAGGTAGTCGATAAATTGCAAAAAAATGCTTACTGATTTCAAAAGACGTCGATAATTTAAAAACAAAATTTTATCGTCAAAATGCTTATGTTTTTATGAAGAATAGACCAAATTTTTTTTAATTATTTTTCAAAAACCTTTATCTTTTTAGAATATTCTAAATTTTGATTTAAAAAACCTTGTTTATCTTTTTTTTTGCAAAAGGGATACGAAATAACTAAAATTTTAGCTTTTTTTGGTATTTATACCTATTAATTTGGAAAATCTTGTAAAATAAAAATAATTGTCAATGTTAATTAAACTTTCAAAAATGATTATGATCTTTATTATGAATATGTTTTTTTATTAAAGTCATGGCACAAATAGAATTTTTATTTTTATTAATCCACATATATTGAAAAACTCAAAAAATTCATACCATCGGTTTTAGTGATTATGGATTTAAAGCAAATTTTGAAGAATGTAAATCATGTTTTGTTTTTTTTTTTTAATGAACCCTTACAGGACGTTGAATTGAACATACAAAAGTACAAAAACTCAATTTATACTGTTTAATTTCCTTTTATTTGTTTTTATTTGTTCGTATGAATTTGGACAATATTTTCTGAAAGCAAAAAAATTTTTTCAATAAAAATTGAATTTTTAATACAATTATTTCTCATTTCTTTAATTTTAAATCGAAATTTTAACACTTTTATGTTAAATTTTTTTTATAAAAATTAACAGCACCATCAACCTTTGTGCCTTTAATTTCTTCCTCGTCATTGTCTAGTATTTGAAAATTTTAATTTGGACCCATCCGATGACACCCTTCCTGAAAAAAAAATTATTATGTTTTGAGCCCTAAAATGGGTTGTCAAAAAAGTACGGAAGGTTTCTTGATGTTAAGCGTAGATTTTTATTTTAGTTTTATTTTCTCTAAAAACATCGTTGTTGATAATTGTATAAAGGAAAAAAATTTTACTCCATGGTAAATCTTAAACAAATATTTAATTTACTAAAACAGAACAAAACATATACAGGATAAACAATTGTAGCCTACAAAATTTGACACAGAGTTACTGGAATCAATTATGAGAAATCTAGGGCATGGAAATCATCCGAATGAAATAAATTTAATTTTTAGTTTGAAAGAAAATTAGTCAAAATTCTATTTACCAACTTTGTTCCAAATTGGATTTTTGGGTTTTGGTTTGGTCGGCAAATAGAGATTCTTTCGGCTGGATATAATAGTCCTTGAATCAAAAGCCGATTGATACTGACAGCATTGACAACCCTTTTCCAAAATTTTTATAAGGGCAAACCTAATTTGACGATTTCTAGATTTTCTCGAAAAAAGAATGATCTAGAATCTTCCAAACATTTATTTCTAATTTCTCTATTTTAAACTATTCATAGTGAAAACTTTTTGTAATAACAAGTAGAACTCAAAGGAATCCAGAATGCATCCTCGTAACAATAGATAATCAACAAAGTTATGTTTTAAGTTCCAGTAATAATAAAATAACAAAATTAAGAAATGTCCAATTTTTTTTTTTTTTTTATTAACTAATTACGGGTATTGCTGATTCAGATAAAAAACAAAAACGTTACGTCATGAATGGGTGTAAAATGGTCTCACGTTGTCGAATGTGATGACAGGTATCGTCACTGAGAAATAAACACAGTGATCGCTTACTTTTTTATTTCGAACAATTTTTTATTCAAAAAAGAAAACAAGCTTCTTTCAAATATATTTAACAATCTTTAAATTTGAAATTTTACCAAATAAATTTTGAAAAACTTTTGATTTTTTGATAATTATACGTCCATAAAAATTTTAAGGTGTTTACAAAATTGAAAAAAAATGGCTGATAGCATCAACATTAATCATTTTGTGACAGAAATAAAAACATTTTTAAATAAAATTTGGACCTGATAAGAATGAGAAAAATTTTTAAAATAATCAAAAAATACTTTGGTTTTCTTCAAGAATGATATATATATTTAAGCCGATAAAAATTTATTACATAGTTTTTTCATGCTATATGTTTTTTGTAGCAATTTCGTGTACGTAATTTTACTCAATATTATGTTCATCAGTTGTGTTTACACACACACACACATATATATATATATATATATATATATATATATATATAATATATATAGACTAATAGACTTTTACCCATTTTTCGATTATATTTTATTTCGTGAACACCGAGGTGTTCAACTCTTCAGACGGAAATCTCTGTAAATAGCATTTACGCAGGAGATTTTGATCTGAATAGTTGAACAGGTGTTCACGAAATAAATTATAATCGAAATGAATAATTAAAGTCTCGGTCTTATTATTATCATAATGCTCTGTAGTCTACATTGAGCTCTCCCTGGATTTATATCTTCCTCGGAATTATCCATTCCAGTCACAAACTGGTAAGACGTATATTTTATTGTATTTTTCTAATTTTTATTAAAGTGTTGTCTATTTAGAATGGAAATCGAAGATCAACCGTCCGAAATTCATGTTTGCTCAGAGAACAACAGCAATTAAGATGTTGTTCTATGCTCCTCAAAACCTGATCAAGGAAAGTGGGCTTGGAGAATTTGACACTTACAGGACATATTGAAGGAAAGACTGATTAATCTACGTAACAGTCTTGTGTAAATTACTGGGAGAACAGGAAGTAAAAATGGATAGTAAAAAACTTGAAAAGCGCTACAAAGGATAGTAAAGTCATGATTGATCACGACTTGAAGCGACACGACACAGAGAAAAAAAGAAAGAAATATTCCTAAAACTTCGGAGTTGGATACAAACATAAGAGAATTATTTATTTGATTATTTATTATTGTTACCTTGTTTCCTGATTTTAGTTCTTTATTTCCAAAGACTACGTTGGGTGCGTTATTTTCTGAATTTCTCTGGTGATCTCATTTTTGGCGAAAAATGTTTTTCTTATATATATATATATATATATATATATATATATATATATATATATCCTCATGATTAAACATAAAGATCCGGATTTATTACTAAACAGACATAATGAACTAATTTTTAAATGCCGACATAAGAACAACCTAAATCTAACTAAATATACTTAGAAATAACTATATAGGAAGACTAATATTACATGATCTTTATTTTTTTGCTTTTGGAAATGTTGCTATGCACACATGAATGCGAACACATAACTGTATGTATATAACTATGTAATTGAACTTGAACATTGATACGTCTTTTGATATGTATATGTATATGCGTTTATATGGAAAGATAGGCATGCATGTGTTTTTTTTTTTGTGGGCACATATTTGGGGTGGGTGGGTATGGATATGGATATGTATGTATATATACTTGTATGTATATAGGTGATCTTGGTTTTTTGGGGGTTTTTTTGTAAAAATATATGTAGTTGTATGTATATATGGGTGTATATATGTATGTGTGTGGATATGTGGGTACATGTATATGTGTGGATGTGTGTTTATATAACTTTTTATAATTTCTATATATGTATGTGTGAGTGTGGGTGTGTATATATAGATGGGTACATGTATGTCGTGCCATAGATATGGGATGGCGTGTAATCTGTGTATGTATGTATGTATGTATAAATATAAGAATTTGTGTGTTCATATATATAATATGGGAGAATATAGATATAATAATGTAATTACGTATGGATATTGATATTTTTTTTGCATGCACGCACATGTGGCTGTATATATGTATATATATGGATATATATGTATATGTGTGTGCATGTGTACGGATATGTGTATATGTGTGTATTTATATATTTATGGATATATAAATTTTTATAAAAGAAGGACTTACAGTCCTGTTATTAATGTTTTATCTCATTTTCTCCTTTAATATTCTCCAATTGGAAGTGTGAGTTTAAAATTCTTTATAATATGAAGGTAATTTTTTTTTTAAATTGATAATTTAATTTAAATTGAAATATATTACACTTTAATAATCATTACTGATGATAAAATATTTAAATTGAATTTTTTTTATATATTTATGTAGGTGTTAATACATGAAATTACCTGTGTATATCGATACATGGGTACCTGTATGAGTGATTGCACATGTAAAGGAACGTATGTATATGTGGTATTTGCATGGGTGTGTATACAGTATATGACAGAGTAAGATCTTTAATATTACCTTCAAATATTACTCCATATTAACTTAACTAAACTTTAAGTAAAAGAGATTACCCAGCTAAAAATAGTCACGAGTTTAATTCATGAACAAAATTCAAACGGATAGAGATATCAACTTAATAATTAATAATAAAAAGTTTTTTAAAAAATAAAAAAGATTACTAGAAGTAAACTTATATTTTAAAATAAAATTTTATTCTTTTAATGTACTTTGTATGAATATTTTTTCTGATCGACTATTTCATAGAAAATCCCCCAAATTTTTAGAAAAATTTAAATCACTAACAAACATCAAATTAAATTCTTTGTAGACAGTTTAGACTTTCAAATTTATATCAAACATTATAATCTTTATGAACCCCCAAAATAACACTTTCAAAGTAAAACAAAATAACAGCGTCTTTTCGTTCCAAAGAATATTAGTGACACCTTCTCTCATGACTTCCTTCTCTCTTTTTCTTTTTATGTCTTTTTTCTCCTCTACCCCTTCTATATCAACATATAACTTCCGTTAAGTTAACCGTTTAAATGTGTCAATGTCTGGACCTCGTCAAGTAATTTTAAGTATGAAAGAATAGAAATATTAAATTACATCTAACTCACTCATGGCTTCTTCTCTCCCCCCTCACTTCCTCACTTCGTTAATTTACATATGCTTAATACGGCCCGTCAAAAATGTGTAAATTTCTTTTCATTTTTCGTTTCAGCCTTTTGAAGTAAAGTCTGATGATCCACAGTCCTTTAAAAGGGCTGTGGTGAAATAATTTATTACATGGAACCTTAAAGTGGTCTGTTTTATTTAAATTATTTGCTCTGGATTTACATTGAGCTCTATGGATTTTATCCTCATTGGGTCTACCTATACGGATTACCTAGTTTTCCATAAACTGTATATATATATATATATATATATATATATATATATATATATATATATATATATGTGTGTGTGTGTGTGTGTGTGGTCCAATGATTCTGACAGTGATGTCGCCAGAAGTTCTAAACTCTTGGTAGGGCCACTCTTGGCGGTAAGGTCGAAGGCCAGGACCCAGACTAAACACGGCCAACCCCCAAAGACTCCAACGATAGAACAAACGTCGATTACAACAGATCGCAACGGTTGAACCAGTGGATGAAGAGGGCTACGCCTGATAGACATGCTACAGAATGCGCTACTTCAAATTCAAACAGAGTTAACGGCAGTCCATTGCAGTTTCATAGCTGGATTCTGCATGTCTCATTCCCTATGTGCCACAGAGGAAGGTCATGAAATCAATTGTGTGGGTCATTTCTTGGCAAGTTGAGCTTGACCTTAAACAAATTCATACCGTCGGCACTTTCTTCTACTCTGATTTCCTTTCACCTTCAACAAACTCTTGCAATGCTTAACGGCGATAGGGAATGGATGAATGGAGCAGGTTTTGGTGAAATTGGAAGCTTCTAGTCCTGAACCTGCACGTTGGTGGTCATCAATGTCATTATCATAAAGGAAGCGACCAGCAAAGAAATTAAATTCTTGGATACGAGTTAAAGTCGATGATATATGTGCATTGTTTAAATTTAGTTGTAGTTATGTAGGAACAGTGCCATATATCGGTGATAGGTTATTTGTAGATATAGGCAGTGTGGACATAGGAATTGTTTGTTTGAAGCTGATAGTGACCATGTGGTGTTGATTCCTCTATTTCTCTTTCTCTCTCTCTCTCTCTCTATATATATATATATATATATATATATATATATATAGAGAGAGAGAGAGAGAGAGATAATAAAGTTAATTGGTAATTCGTATGGATAATTCCAGGGAGGGTATAAATCCCGAGAGCTCAATGTAATAAACAGAGCAAGTAATAATTAATTAAAAATCGGAGAAAGCCATGGTAATATATTATTTCCCTGCTTATCCATCTCTCTTTATTCCATTCTTGATAAATCACCTACACCCATTTTTCTTATCCGATGAATAAGAGGTCAGCGCTACAACCACCGCATCTCCTAGAAACCTATTACGACTCCCTCCTTCCTTTCCTACTTTGAGTAACTTCCTTAAAACACAACTTTCGTTTTTCGGTTGATTCCTGTAAGTATTTTTGAATCAACTCATTGTTTTGAAACCGCAAGGTCTGACAAAGCGAAATAGAAATTTATCGGTGTCGCGAAATAAAATATTACCATGGCTCTCTGAAGTCTCCAATTTGTTAATTTATATATATATATATATATATATATATATAGATATAGAGAGAGAGAGAGAGAGAGAGAGAGGTGTGTGTGTGTGTGTGTTTGTGTGTGTCCGGTGGGCCTTTTTAGCATAGTCCCTAAGGAGTTGCTTACTTTGTACATTACTTAAATTATCTGTTCTGATACGAGAGGGTCATTGGGGACCTGGTATTCTTGAGCACTATGACTGTAGTGATATGCTGTTTTGCCCTATTGCTTCCGATGTTATCGAGCGCACTTTCTAGGCACACTTTTTACCTTTTTTTTTCTGGTGTTTGGGTTTTGATTCCTAATTAATACTGACTCTTCGGCTTTTCCGTCTTGAGCGAATCTGCACCCATTCCACTTGGTCAGTTCAGTTAGTGTCTACATATATTGTATTATTGTGGACTAGCCGAACGGCTATAAATTGGCCATTTGACAAAAAAAAAAAAAAGAAAAGAAAAAAAGTTGCCAAATGCCTGGTGATTGCGTGAAAACGCTTGAATTTTTAGTAGTGCTCGGTCATTGTACACCGAAAAAGTTAAGATAATAATAATAATTATTATATATATATATATATATATATATATATATATATATATATATATATATATATATATATATATGTGTGTGTGTGTGTGTGTGTGTTTTCATACATATACGATGTTGGGTGGTTGAAGAGTTCTCGATCAAGACGAATTAATTGAACATAGTAATTAAAATAATCACTTAGGTGTTCCACATCACTTTTCTAGAGTTTTCTTAATTCTCTATCAAAATTTGATGTTTGCTGATTGATATAGACTTTTTAAAAAGTGAAACCGTGAAATTTCCACAACGCCCCACTGCACACATAATATATATATATATAAAAATTACGATGTTCAATTAATTCTTCGTGATCGAGAACTTTTTAATCACCTAACATCCTATATATATATATATATATATATATATATATATGTGTGTGTGTGTGTGTGTGTGTGTGTGTGTGTGTGTGTGTGTGTGAAAATCTGAGGAGGCATGATTTTATAATTTTAATTAATGATTACCTAAACACATACGTATGTTATAAATTATCAATATATATATTTTAGTCGATCTTTCTGTTTTTTAAATTTGTGTATTTATTAATCATCCAAATTCTGACTTTAACCTTATGTCTAGGAGACAATTAGCTCTAATAACACCAGAAAAAGGCATCTCTATTCGTGTATTCTTAAGAATGCACACGCGCGTGCGTATTTCGTCGTCGTCTGCCACGGGCAATACAGCATAAGCGAGAATATCGCCATGTAAGAGCTTAAGTGTCTTGAACGCCGCAGGCCGCGAGCAGATTACTTATCCACTCATTCATTTTGGGGTTTGTTTTTTGTTTTGTTAAGTTTTGTAATCGTTTTATTTATTTATTTATTTATTTGTATCAAGCTGAGTAGGTGGAAATATTGTTGAAAAATGCTTAAAGATAAAAAAAAAAAAAAAGGTTCATTGTCGTCTGTTTAAAAAAAAAAAAAAAAAAAGAAGGGTACATATTACTCTTTCATTTTTCTCTCAAATTCACAAACAAGACCATCAGACGAAGACACTAACAACACCAACCGCAAGAGCGCCCATCATCTCCTTATACCCGCTCGGCAATTGATTTTTCCTATCTATTCCGACCGCTCAATATTTCTACTTAGCTGAGAACAGGGTTTCCTTAAATGCAATAGTTTCCTTCTACTTCTTTTAAATTTCTTCTTTTTTTTTTTTTTATTAGATACTGTGTTGCAAAATATTAGTAAGATTGATAGAAAATAGAAAGAAAATTGCTTTTTATGAATTTACTGCTAAAGGGTTTGACTACTTGTCTTTTTGCACAAAGATTTCACTTGTAAGCTTCTCACGTATCAAATGTAAAGCCAAAAGCATTGAGATGAAGGATTTTAATGCCTCCTTCTAGAAACACAAAAAAGATGAATTTATAAAACTGAACAATCTGAAATAATCTCTGACACATCATCGCATATACAACAATAAAATAAAACAGTAGTTGGCTACGTACTTCTTATGATTTCCAACTGACGAAAATGAAAATGCGGAACAAGGGTGCAGAAGTCCCCCCCAGACCTCCCCAAAAAACACACAATCGAAGGTCCTGTATAAAAATTCACAACCATGGAGCCCGCAGTCTCCCATACAAACAAGGGTTCCACAGATCTGCAAAGTTTAAATCTTTGAGAGAAAGTTATCAGCGTAGAAAGGATTGATAGACGCAGCGATTTTAAATCCCAGCCTAGTCTAATGCGTTCACGTTCTCACTCTTGCCATTAAGAAAGACATAAATCCATTTATTTCCCCCATTGGCTATGGGTTAAATAGCGGGTAGTCTTTGGTGGCAACCAATCTAAGAGAGGTAAAACATCTAATTCCAAATCTTAGAGAAGAAAAAATATACGCAGAAAATAATGGCAATTCACGGATAATAGATAAAAAAAAAATATGTGGAGGGCCATAATCGTCTTCGTGCTGAAATGGTATGGCATTAAATAAAATGCATATAAAATAAATGAGCGCGTACGATTTTTGGTGTTTGGAAAGAATCTGTGAAAATCCAAAACGCAAAACATCAGTTTAATGAAAACAACTTATCGTGTGGCCTAGGAGATGACAGAGAGATCATCATGGTAGCATCCTTTATACATTATTCACTAGTGTTCAGTCTTTGCCCATTCCAAGCCGTATATGCGACATGTTGTATTCGGTTAATAACAAAATGAATAATCACCTAATTCATCTTTTGTGATGTCGTTTGTTTCTTCCACTGAACGATAGGATTTATTTGAAGCCGGACGAACGGTGTGTCTGCGAAACTTGAAGTCGGACATTACCTTGACTGTATAAAATGAAAAGTTCAGATAACATCTTCCCGATATCAAGTTTCGCAGATACACCACTTAAAGTCGAAAAGATCCGTTTCCATTAACTTTTCTTTATCCATTTAACTATTGTTACTGTATTTTTTTAATATTGAACATTTCGTTTATAAAAATCTGCTTGCCTTTAAAAGCTTTAAACACCAGTAATTTACTGGACTACTTGTTTTGTTAACAATGTGTTATTATATATATATATATATATATATATATATATATATATATATATATATATGTGTGTGTGTGTGTAGTGTATATATATCCGTTAAACGACACACAGACTAAAAAAAGAAGACATACTTTGGTTAAGTGGAAGAAAGGATAACTTGAAAAAGGAAATTACATATACAAATTATCTCCCTTGACATGGACGACGGAATGAGATCAGTCTACAGCAGGGGTCGTCAAACTTTTTCGACCAGAGACCTCCTTTTGTTTCGCTTCCTCCCCAGCGACCCCCCCCCCATTTAAAACATCTTTGAACCTTAAAACCAGTACTGACACTGGCAAGTAAAAGTTAACAAATTTGGATCAGATTCAAAATCCCCTTTCCCCAGCGTCATAAAGTTTTTCCAAAAAATAATATTTAAGAAAATATATTAAATAAACCCATTGACTGAAGCAAATAATATATGCAGTCCACCGAGCCTATGATATTGAATAGAAATGCATAATCGTAACTAATATCCAATTAAGAAAATATTGTATGCAAAGAAAATAGTTCAAACTTGGGGTGAATAGTCTCAAATGCAAAGAAACTCTGAAATTAGTGCCCTATAAAAGGCACAGAGATGGATATGCTTGGAGATGTATGAAAAGCGCACGTCCTTCATATAAAAAAAAATATATAGCAATATCAGAACGGGGGCTTTTTGATGGGTTCGACACTTCTTTAAAGTATATTATTTGAGTATCGGTTAAGTATGTTACCAGGCATAAGATGCCTCGGATACAACAAAAAAATAATAGTTAATATATAAAACCATTTCAAGAAGAAAATACCAAAGACAGATTTTAACAAATAAATTGGGTGAACCTTGTATTGTTGTGCAACTCATTCGACCCCTTGACTATCATCACCTCCTCCCCCACCCCCGGAACTCCTCATCGACCCCTAGGGGTCCGCTCGGACACCGTTTGACGACATCTGAGCTACACCATTGTTTGGTTCAAAATTTCAAAAAGATTGTAAATCATGACAGACAACTAAAGAAGACCGGAATAGGCAACGGCCGAAACATTGTGGCGATAATATCCAAGTTGAGCACATTTAGTTCAAGTAAGTCTATACTGAATGGTGTGCTGGAGTAGTGAGAAAACTCGCAGTCTCTTGTACTCCAGTAAGAGTAACCAGATTAATACACCTCTGAAAATGCAATGACTTCAAATGAACAATGGCAATAATTCGCACTAAGTCTCGAGTTGTTCACTGTTTCTCTCTTTACCCTCTCTTTTCTCAATATATACTGTAAGCATTACATTTTTGAAGCTGTCTTTTTTTCTTACTGTGTCCCTAAAATATTAACTATCTCTTTCTGATTTTAACAAGGAGTGATTTCACGGCCCAATTTTCTACAGAACTTCCTTCTTGTTTTGTCAACAATATTCTCAGCAGCCTTCTGTAGAACCACATTTCTGTTGCTTCAAGTGTCCTCTTCATCTGTCAGGAAACTGTCTAGCATTTACTGCCGTATAGGTGGACTATGTTATATGACATAGCAGTTCAGAACTCTTTCTCTCTTTGCAAGCAAAATATTTCTTTATCTTCAAACTTTGCTTAGTTTCTAGAAGGCACTTTCGCTATTCCAATGTTTCTTCGGATTTCTGTGTCACATTTTCCATCATCTACTATTACCCTAAATAGTTAAAGTTGCGTAATTGCTTGATATCTGATGTCTCCAATTTGAAGTACACCCCCTTGGTTGGTTCTTTTGTCGATAACCATAAATTCTACCCGCTTTTATAGTTAATATAGATATTCTCGCTTTCCTCTGCTACCTTCTAAAAATCTTTAATTTTCTACAAGGTCCGCCATAGAATATCAAATTTCACTTATGCGAAACTGAAATTAAACTCACACATAATAAGCGAAGAAGTACAAAAGCAAACATGACTGATTAGGAACGATAATCCACTAGTAATTGTGCAAATGATTAACATAATAGTATATTTTTAAGACATTTTTATATTTATACATTCTTTTTATAGATACAAATATTTAAGTAAATCCTCTGTTTATAATATACAGTATTAACAACATTTACCGGCCTGAATGTGCGAGAAATTTTCACAGAAAATATTTGTCCTCCGACAAGAATCGAACCTGTATCCTATACGGAACCGTCGTGTAGCCTGACGTGCCTTGACCGATTGGAACACAGAGAATTGTTCGGTTATCAAGGTCAATTTTACAATCTTCAATGATTCTCTCACGTACATTCATATCTGCTCAATGCGTATCCAAATGTAAACAAATGACGTCACACATTATGAAATGGACAAAGTCAGACAATTATTTTAAGACATTTTTATGTTTATACATTCTTTTTATAAAAAATTTTTAAAATTTTATAAAAGATTTTAATTTTCTTTTTTTATAAAAATGTCTTAAAAATAATTGCCGGACTTTGTCCATTTCATAATAGTCTATCTACAAGAATGTCATAGAAGATATAAAATTCTTTGGGATTCTGAAATTCAATCAGATTACTCAGATGCTTCAGAATTCCGCCCGACCCAAAATAACAAATCGGAAATCCGAAGAAGAAACGAAACTTTTTACAAGACAGTATGATTCAAAGAAGCAAGAATAGCAAAGAATATTGACTGTAGAATAAAAATACAATAAACAGCACTTACCGGCGTAAGTGCTGTCATTTCATCTTCTGTATAAGATACCTGATTCAACAAATACATAGGAGTAGTAGTAAATACAATGACACAACACCAGGCATGACTCTCATAGCTTCAGATTTTAATTAATTGGAGGTGTTAACGTGAACATTTTCTCTTGTTCAATTAAGATAGATTACAGTAAATATCTCGTTTACTACCTGTTATACCGGAACGTACCTATTTCTATTGTAAATAGACTCTCCCACAGATAAGTAGTAGTAGTAGCAGTCGCCGGTGGAGCAAAGTGAGTTGTGGGGCTCATACTTTAATGTCCGACATCGACTGACTCACACAACTTACTCCGCTCCACCGGCGACTGCTACTACTACTACTACTTATCTGTGGGAGAGTCTATTTACAATAGAAATAGGTACGTTCCGGTATAACACTACCCCAGATATGTCTATATTTTTGAGATGAGGTATTATGTACACTATTTACATTGCTCGGACTATCATCCTCATCTTTGCTGACATATTTACCACGTTTCGGCCGTTGTACGTTCCAGCCTTCTTCAGGTGGAGAACTTGGAGAGGGGAATTAGCAGGAGATAACTGACATCCATTAGACATGGCACGTGGAACTAGAACGGTGTACGCCATCGAGCGAAATAAAGGGTTCAGTTCGACATTCCAAACACCTGAAGAAGGCCGGAGCGTACAACGGCCGAAACTTTGTGATAAATATGGCAATAAAGATGGGGATGATAGTCCGAGCAATGTAAATAGTGTACCCCAGATTAACTAGACAGTTGCCTGACCATAACCATTTGGTTATATCCCCTAGGGACTGATGCGCTGTCAATCTCTTTTCATGAACAGGAGTAGAGAGGAAGCAACATAACTGAGTATCAAGAGGGTTTGGGTCTTTTAGTATAAAAGATGAGGCAGCGAAGGCGACTTGGGAGTCATATCGAGATATTTGCGAACACCCTGAATTGAAGACTGAGTTGATTAACCAATCTGAAGGTATTTCTAACTGCCCACCGACTTGCAAGGCCCTGCGTTACTTTATCAAAACCTGTCACCTTAAAACATATTTGCCTGTGATACATGCGCCTTGTATACGTTTATCAGATCGATTGCTATGATGGGTACATTGGGCTGCACTCCCACTTAGAAATAATAATAATCACAACAATTCACTGGACCCAGAGATTAAGTTTATCTATACATCTCATACATCTATTCTTCTCTCACCCTTTGTCCGTATCTTCCATTTCTCTCCCTTATCCATTTCAAATTTTATATCCATATTTTTATTTAAATATTATACAGAAATATTTCTTTATTGTGTTTTATAACGGCACCTTATGGGTCATTTAATGCCGAAAACACCTTATGGGTCATTTAATGTCGAAATTTAATTCTCTTGTAAACTTTGAAGTAAAAATATATATATATATATATATATGTTATTCTGCTTTTACAGTTGAATACATGGTACATGAGATTCAGTTTTTATGCGTGCATATGTTTGTGTGGACATGATTACTAGAGGCGATGATATGTGAGTTTTTGTTGTAGTTTTGGTGAAGTTCTATTTTGGAATACAGTTTGATTTCTTTAAGAATTTGGAGGGTATTATATGGATTAATGTCATGAAAGAATTCTTTCATGTTGGTTGCTTGGTTGATTTGCATGTCAACATCTATGGGTTATTTAATGCAATCTAATATTTTAATGCAACTTCCCTTCCCTCCATTAGAATGTCTGACGTTCAACTTCTCGAGAGCATCTCTCTGCGGCTTCTCGGTCTCACGTTGACTGCTGACCTGAGATGGAATAAATACATCGAGTCAATTGCCTCGTCCACTGCGAGGAAAGTTGGCTCCCTGAGCCGCGCTAGGAAGTTTTTCTCCCCTGAGTCGATCCTCCAGATATACAAATCCACAATTCGCCCTTGCATGGAGTATTGCTTCCATATATGGTCTGGCGCCTCTTCTGTTTGCCTCGGGGTTCTTGATAGGCTCCAGAAGCGGATATGCAATATGGTTGGCCCTGCCCTGGCGTCTCGTCTACAGTCACTTTCTCACAGACGCACCGTCGCCTCCCTCTGTCTGTTCTACAAATACTTTCATGGAAATTGCTCCGAGGAGCTGCATTCGCTGGTTCCCAGACTTCATGAGTTCAAGCGCCCTACGAGGCTGGCATCCCGCTCTCACCCCTTCACTGTCGAAACTCCTAAATGTAGCCGTCTCTTCTACTCTAATAGCTTCATGTCTCGCACCTCTCTTCCCTTCTCCTGTTTCCCTGTGAGTTATAATCTCCAGCTATTCAAGTGTAATGTCAATCGACATCTCCAGTAGCCTTAATCTATCTACTACCCTCATCCTTTCTTCTATCACTCCTATCTGATCTTCCTATTTTCTGTAACCCCTTGCGTCCTAGTGGCTTCCCGCCTTGCTTGGGGTGAAATTCTTAAAAAAAAAAAAAAAAAAAATTGCATGGCTTCAACTACAGGTAAAATGTATTGCAAGTCATTTTGCTATAAAATGTATTATTGGTAATTCTAGTATAAAATATAATTTTAGTAATTTTACTATAAATATGTGTTGCAGTTCATTTTATTATAAAAATGTATTTTTATACTTTCATAGTGTTTCCGTTTGAAGGGTCACTATTTGCCCATAGCTGGGACCCTGACAGGTTCTAGTGCCCCGGGTCAGCGTGAACCTGGGAACAACAGCAATCAAGAGGTGGTTCCATGCTCCTCAAAACTTCCAATCTCCCGATCAGAGGTCTTGCTGCCGGATGTAGTCTATTGTCATACCCAGGACATACAGAAATGGATTATGAGACAAATCCATTTCTGTATAACGTCCTGGGTATGGCGATAAACTACGTCCAACAGCAAGGCCTCTGATAATGTTTTTGAAAAAATAATGTTGCCAGCTATACGTTTAATAGTACTGTGTGTGTGTGTATATATATATATATATATATAAGGCACGGTGGAGTAATGGATATCGGAATCGGAGAGCCGAGTTCGAATTCCAGTCGAATCCATTACATGCTAATACCCTTGGGAAAGGTGTGAATCCTCTTCTCCCTCCAGTTATGGGTAAATAGCAGGACAGACTGGGTTCTATAGCCTTGGATGGCAACTGGTCTAGGAGAAGGACAATTCAAAACCTGCAGAGGGTCGTTTGGGGACCTTGTGGCATTCGGTGCACCAAATCTCTGTATTCGGCCCTTCAAAAAGTGTGGATGGTTCTGCACGAAATCTTCACCACTGTAATCAATTCTCATGTGCTGTTGTCGGGCTGTCGGTTTCCTGGGAATTGATCTGCTTGACCCTCATACGTCCGATTCGACGGAAGTGTCGAGCGATATATATATATATATATATATATATATATATATATATATTATATATATATTAAATGACCTACAGTGGTTGATAGGCCATAAAACCCAACCAACCAACCATTTCTGTATAATATGGAAAAAACAAGAATGAAGAATACACAAATATTTTTTGCTGCAACATCTCTGTAACATAATGAGGAAAGAAGGTCAAAAGAATTTAACACTCACAAGACGTATTCAAGAGAACAGATGAAGAGGCGAAAAGCGAGTAACTTGATTATTAAAATGGTGTGACAAGATGGCAGAACAGGAACGAAGAAGGATGGCAAATGATCAACAATTACTTGGAACAACAAAACGCCGGAAAATGTGGAGAGCTATGATCGCTTTCGTCGTGAAGGAATATGGTACATATAAGAAGAATGTATCACAAGTTTTGTCTCTCCATCTTTTTTTTGCTCACTCTCCGTTAAGCCACATTCTCTCTGATACTTTCTTTTCGATTTCATAGTAGTAGTATCTTTTGTCTTATTTAAATATGAAAGATATATATGTATATATGTAAGAGAAAGAGATAGAAATGATAAGCGTGCATGTAAATTTATACTGAAGACATTAAAATTTTATTTACCTTTCGAATACACACACACATATTTCTATGCAGGAATATCCAATCCGTTTGTAAGTTACCTCTTTATATATATATATATATATATATATATATATATATATATATATATATATATATTCTTCCACCTGGTTTTCTTATCGTTTTTAACTAGCATTCTTACATTCTATTTAACTCTCACTTTCTCCTCTTCCCTCTCCCCGCCACATTATTCAAAGTTACGGCTATTATTATTGTTATAAGTGGGTTCCTCGGTCGACAAACACGGAACTCATTCCATGAATGTGAATCTAATACAGGTACTACACACTGATCCTTGGTATAAAAACATACAAACAAGCATGTAAGCAGAATATTAGTACGCGGCGTTATGAAAATCGAATCAACAAATAAAGAATTCAAATCACAAAAAAATACCACGAAAAAAGGTAATTGTTGCAAGTCGAAAAACAATGCAAAAACATTAAGCAATCATTTGTAAATCCTACCCCAGCGCATGTGGACAGAACTAGAGGGCGTCGGTTTCTTTGATATTTACCGCTTCGAAGGAGGCATCGGATGGACAACAATTGTTTTTTGCAGTTCCTTTTTAGCGCAAATAAATAGCTCTCCCGAATGATAAACACAAGTACAAATTCAGTCAAAATAATGATGCAAGACTTTTGGGTAAGGGAAGTAATCGTTTTGCTTTATATGTTTTCATTTGGACTCAGCAGTTATTTTGATGTATGAAGATATGAAAGATGTCAATGTGTTTTTAAAGATAAAAGAGAAAAGGGAAAAGTCTGGACATGCGTACTTGCATTTAATGCAATACATAGGCATATTTGTATGCATAAGCAAACAATTATATATATATGCTCGGTGCAAGGGTCTCGTTCCCCCCTGAATGTATGATACGAGTCCCCCCCAACTCATCTCAGTTTTCATAAGGTAGTATTTATGTAGAATACAAATTTTATTATAAATCAAATTATGTACAAAAATAGAGAATATGCAACATTTGTGAACAACTCGAAAAATTGAAAATAAATACAATTTATCTAAATCCAAGTTATTAGAAACATGTCATAATAGATCATTCCATCTTAAATAAATCAATGTTTTGCAACAATTTTTAACATCAACTTGAGATTTTCCTTGTCAAGAATATGAATAATTTTAACAGATTTAATATTAGGGATAGAAAATAGTGAATTTTATTTATTTTGGAAACTTAGCATGGGTAAATCAATTTTAAAGAATTGGAAAACAAAAAGAAAAAAGAACGCATAATGACATCAAAATCTAGAAAAATCTTTCATCTTTTAATCGTCAGTTGTGCTTATGATGAGACAACGAGGGTCACAAACACTGCCTGTGGCCCCCGATGTAGGAAGATATCATGTTACACAGAAATAATAACGAACTCAATTTTGACGTTTACAGAAAGGTTACAAACAAAAATGACCTGATCAGTTTCTACTCAAACCACTCTTCTAAAATTAAATCTGGAATTATTATAGGTTTCTATTTGAGAGCATTAAGAATCTGCAGTCCCCAATATTTACCTGAAGAAGTAACATACATAGAAAACACATTCAAAAACCTACAATACCCATATCATTTCATCCACAACGCAAGAAGGCAGGCATACAAAATATACAACTGAAACAAAAATAATAACATAATCCGTATTAATAAATTACATGAAAACAGATGCCTAATACTACTGGCCAACTCCATCAAGTCTACTATCCCATCTAAATAATCTTAAAATAATTAAAAACACTTAGAAAACCATTATGGATATGATCAGATCCTCAAACATTAATAGCAATAATATTTCTGAAGCAGGCATTTATAAAATACATTGCCAAAACTGTTCCTCCCAATATATTGGAGAAACAAGCAGAAATTTAAAAAAAGACAAACAAAAAAAAAACGCATCTATGTGCACAAAAGAGATCTCACAAAAACAACTAATGCACTAGTCATACATAGAAATAAATTCAATCACAATTTTGATTTTAAAAATGCTACACTCATAAGAAAAGAAAATAACTCAGAAGTAAAATCCTCGAGAGTGCCGCCATTGAATATTATCCAAATATGAATCTACGCCCAGGCATTTTTCCAATATCACCTTTCCTAACAGAATTACTACTCTCCCAAGCCAAAGCACACAACTGGATCAAAAAAATCAAAATAAAAAATGGTTGAATCTGTCAACGCAACAATAAAAACAATATTTCTACACGTGATAGTACTTGACGTAATTTTCAGTTGACAATATGAATACAATAGCGTTTTCTAAATTCTTCTAGTTGCTAAGGACATTTTGTTTGTTGTTAACAGTTACTTTGTTTTCAATAAATTCATTCTTTTTTGCCTTGAAAAAGTCCACATTGGACGAAACGCGTCGGCTAATAATACAGTTTTTCTATTGTCTTTTACCTTTATAAATATTGTCTTTTTCTACAGGTTAACTCTGAGAAATTATATATATATATATATATATATATATATATATATATATGATGTGACATCTATCAGATGGCATTCGAGAAATCGAAACTGCGCATCCCTTTGTAGGAGAAACACGCAGGATCAAACTTTTGATCTTGTGTGCTTCAAACATTATAGTGGACATTTCGTATTTGAAATGGACGACTCATTTTTATTCACTATATATATATATATATATATATATATATATATATATATATATATATGTATATATATATATAAATTAGTTGTTGTTGTTGCTTTCACACCTGGAAAAATATAATGAAATGACCCCTAAAATCTTTCACACTCCATTTTTGTAGAATTGTTAGGTTTTACTGTGTGGATAAAAATAGTACAAATTGGTCACTGTAAAAAAATTAGTACAATTTGGTCACTGTAAAAAGATTAGTACAATTTCGTCACTGAAAAAAAAAATAGTACAATTTCGTCACTGAAAAAAAAATAGTACAATTTCGTCACTGTAAAAAAAAAAAAATAGTACAAATTGGTCTTATGAATTGCAAAGAGATAACACGTGTGGAATTACGAGTCGCCTTTTCTTCTTCATTGAAAAGGCAACCAATTGCGGTCGCGATACACAGGTATTATTTCTAGGGCGCCATTTCCTACATGATCTTCCGTAATTAAATTCATGAAAAGTCCAATTTTCTTCTACCTAGTTGTATTGTATATTTGAAATAAATGTTCCAACTTGAAACATTTTTGACAAAAAAAAAAAGAAAGAAAGAAAAGCGAAAATTTTATAAAGAGATTAATGGAAAAAATACTGATACGATTAGATGCATAATTCGAAAAATACGCATAAAAAACTAAAGTGGCTAAGTATAAAAGATCAGAATAAGTAAGGGATAAAGAAAAAGCGAATACGTTTCAGAGAGACACATTGAAAAATAAAAGGGAAGTTAAGTCTTTTCTTGTTTTAATTGAGCAGCCATTTTTAACACTCATCCCTGTGTTACGGAAAACGCTTTGAAGATTATTTCCCATAAATCATCTTCATTTTTTTTTTTTTTAAATAGATTTTTATTCTGAGTTTTATTTCATGGATACATCTAAACACTCTGACTCCATTATATTATTAATAATATTATCACCTATTTCAAATTATTATCAGTATTATTATTCCGTAGCGCTAATATGATAACATCTGAAGCAAGAGGATTCAGATGTTATCATAGCGGATACAAGCATTGAGACTGTTGCAATTCTGAGGAATTATTTTAAATTGAATCTCAAAGCTGCGGTAGCTGCTCACAGATTTGGGAAAATGAGAAGAAATGAAACAATATTTTACTATACCACCAAAAACAAGCATTTTAAAGGTGGTGACTCATAAGGAAACCGACCATTAGTTGTTGATTACAATTCTTGAAAAAACAAAACAGAGGAGAAGCTAATTGCCATCACTCAAAAACTTTCAGAAGAGCTGGGATCATTGAAAATGCAAAATAAGCCTTACATAAGCTTTAAAATTACACAGGAACTCTCGAAAGAGAAAAAATAATAATTTTCATTTGTTCCCGTAGACTGATTGATACATTTTTTGTACAATACGAATTTTGTATTATCCTTGAGCAGAAGGTCGAAGAGTGAAGAAGTTCCCATGATCCTCTTTTCTGAAGACGAAAATGAACGAATCGGAATACACAAAAGAAAAGTGCTGGAAACTTTTGCATACACTTAATAAATATCAAGGTATCATGGGTTTTTTTCTTGTTGCGATGTTTTTTTCTTCTTTTTAACAAAAACCTTCAATCGATAATCATTGACCGATATTTTTGTATGTTATATTTACTTTAATCGTTTAGGTGATGGGGATGTGCACACTTCCCTGACCATTCTCCGAGGCCCTCTTCGTCCCTTCTATGTGCTTTTTCGTGGGATGGTCAGTTTTATAGATGACATTTGTTTTTATCTTGTCATCTTCGTCTAAAAAAGTAATTTATTTTCCTTGCGTGACTTTCTGTCCGAGCCTCTTGCTCTGTACCTTGAAGTTGTCTCCCCTTACTGATAACCATCGGTCGAAAGTAAATGTTCTGTATCCAGTTTTGCGCCAGGTTCAGCTATTTTCAATTTAACAAGACCTCAGCTGACTCATACTTCTACATGTCTACTAAGTCGAGAAATATTTTCACTTTCAAGAGATTCATAATTTGCGTTTGGATATCTTTATAAGACGATCGGCATGTATTTTGAGTTCGCCATTTTGCAACTGTTCGATTAAAAGTTAAAATGGAACAAAATTATTCGTAACTTTTTCCCATTTTTTAAACCATGTTCCATTATTTTGACTCCATTTTTCTTTTAAGGTTTCATTTAGACTTGATAAATAGCTTCTGTCCTTCATTGCATTAAATGCTATAAAAGGATTTATACGAATAAAACAACAGTAAGGGAACAAAAGCTTAAAAGGAAAAATGCTATTGCGAAAAATACCGAAATAAAATACCCTTTTCCCGCCAAAGCTACTGCTAGGAATTATCTAAAAATTCAGTAGGAAAAATGTCCATGGCAAAAAATAAGAAAAGAAAAAACACCTTTGAAGACAATGGCAAAAGTTTGCTATAATAAGAAAGAAAAATTCTACAGAAGACTTTTGAAGACAATGGCAGAACTATCGAAAAAAATGTAGAAAGCAAATGATTTCCGGTATGAAGAAGAGGATGTATGCATAGATAGAAATAAATAAATCACTGGCGAATGAAATAAAATAAAAAAAAAATGTTGAATCTATTGAGCAAATCTGGTGAAATGAAAGCAAAGAAAAGTCAAGAACGAATAAATTAATTCAAAGAAAAAAGAAAATGTCTGAAGAATGAAAAGAAAGAAAAATCTAAACCAAGCGAGTAGAAAGGGTTGTGAATCTATGTTGAAAGGAATTTAAGACAATTGTGAATCTTGAAAGAAAGAAAGGTCGAATTCATTTGATATGAGAAGTGCGAGAGATACAAAAGGTGAGAAAGGTAAAACGTCGGGAGTGGGTAGTTGTAAATGAACACTGAATAATGGGATGTGTTTACTTTTTATTTGTGAACTATTGTGGAGGGGGGAAAAGGTTGTCTTTCAGAGTCGCTAAATCCTATCCGGGGATTCGTAGTCATAAATTTTGTCCACGGAAACACTAGTGACAGCGAAAGTACGGGTCGATAAGGATTAGAAAGTGTGTGTGTGCACGCGCGTGTGTGAGTGAGAGTATAAGAGAGAAAGATAAAAAGGAAAATAGCGAAAAACGGTGTGTATGTGTGAGAGAGAGATAAAAAAATGGCTAGAAAATGTGTGTATGTGTGTGTGTGTGTATGTATGTGTGTGAGAGAGAGAGAGAGAGAGACAGTGTGAATGAGAGAGAGAGATAAAAATGAAAATGAGAAAAAAAACGTACACGAGGAGGAAGAATACAAATTGAAGAAAGAAAAAAATGGACGATGATGCGCGAATGAAATGAAAGAAAAAAAATGAATGCAAAAGAAGGAAGAAAGGAGTGACAAATAAAGATTGAAAGAAAACAAAAACGCCGATAAAGAAAAGTAAAATAATCGGGTAAGGCAAAAAATGGGATTGGAAGAAAGAGTAATGAGACGAATATGGAATGAAAACTGACGATTGCTTATTAAATGTTAAAATGAACGAAGACGAAAAGAAAAGGGAGTCGAAACGAACAAAAGAAAGATAACAAAATGAAAACAGAATTAAGAGAAGAATTATGAAATAAAAGGGAAGGTAGATGAAATGAGAAATGATGGATTTTTGTCATAAGATGTTGGTTATTGCTATTGGTAAAGAAAATACATAAAAGCGCAAAGTAACTATTCAAATTCAGGCAGGATGTCGTCTGCTTGCTGGAAACATCATGGCAACATATCATCGAAAATGTCGTTTAGAAAATTAAAATTTCAGAAAAAAGACCGGAGCTAGAAAACTTATCTATCAAGGAACAATCAGAAGCCTTAAGCTGATAATAATCTAGACCCCACTCTTTGACTGTTAAAATAGTTAAATGCAACCACCGCTTCGTCTCTCTCGACAGTGGAACTCTCTTTTAATTTGCTTCCTGATAACTACAATCTTCAAAAATTTAAATGCAATCGCTATCTTCTGTTGCCTTGATCTCCTTTCTTTTCTTATTCTTTCCTCAACCCGCCCCCTCTATACACAGTTTTTCCCTTACTTTTACTCTCTGTAAGCTCCCCCTGCGTGTTAGTGGCACTCACATCTTGCTTCGTGTGGAATGCTGGAAAAAAAATAATGAATGATCCCAGAATGAAAAATAAAATATTTTTAAAAAGTAGGAAAAATAAAAACCTGAGAGGTAAAATGAAAAGAGATAAAATGAGAAAAAAAGGAATAAGGAAAGGTGTGATGGGAAAAACAGTAAGTAAATAGGAATGAAGTTTAAGAAAGAAAAGAAAAAACAATTGATAAAAGCAGTAGAAAGAAACGTAACAAGAAAAAGAGTCGACAGGAAGAAAGAATGAAAGAAAGAGAAAGTCAAACAAACGGACATGAAAGAAAAAAAAAGCAGGAAGAGTTTGATAAATGAAAAAGTTTATCTTATAAAATAAGGTGATTACAACACATTGCCGTAGAAGACAGTAACAATTATTACTAAAGTGAATCCCCACTGGATGTATGAAAATTGTGATCTTGAACAAGACTATGGTAAACTTTAGAAAATTAAGAGAAGTTTTACAAAAAGAAAACATGATAGCCGACGCGTTTCGTCCTCTGAAGGACTTTATGAAGGCAAATACAAGGATTTTATTTTGTAACAAGTATTTATAAAAAGTAAAAATGTCAGTTTTTTCAAAATTGTTAAATTTAAGAAACGCTCATAAATATTCATCAGGCTAATTGAAAAGTCTTGATAAATTCCACACATTATAAGCTGTAACGCAATGGTTAGTAAGGTAGACTTGCAAACCCTTAAGAAATAAAGAAAACAAGAGGATTTTTTAAAAATAAACCTCGTTGACATTTATGACCAATCGATTATCCGAAGCTTAACTGTTTTGATTATCACTTAATGTAATAAGGCAAAACCAACCGTAAAAAAGGATATTAGATAATAAGACAGATTGACCTAGGTCCATACTTTTACAATTTTATTGGTAGAACTTTGGTTCACTTATTGGAAAGTAGGTTTTGTATTCCAGACCTTTCCTCGGAGACCGTGTAGGACTGAATATCATCGGTTCTCTATCGAAATACCGTACTGACCAGAATCCTATGTTGTAAATATTCGGCCATATCTACAAGCGAAAAGTAATGGTCATCTGAAAAACTTTCACGTTCATATAGCGACATTATCACGAAGAACTGAGATTGTGTGTTTGTGTACGATCGATTAAAAAAATCGCGGATAAAGGGTCCAGCGCACAATTCTATGAAGTAAATCTAATACAGATTATTGCCTATACTCTTTGTGAACAATAGTTTATGTGTTAGCATACAAACAGGCAAAAGAAGTACTTCGAATGATACGGTGGAAACTAGGTGCTATAACATATTTTCATTATCAAATTGTCAGAAATTTGAGGTTACATTAATTCATATATATATATATATATATATATATATATATATATATATATATATATATATATATATATATAAAAATCAAACTGTGTGTAATAACCCAAGGAGCAGATCACGGTTTGAGCTGCAAAGGACTTGGGCATGATTCAAAATATTTGCTTGGAGCGTGGGTGGCAGCTGGCACCTAATTGTTGACGGTGTATGTCCCTGAACGGAAATGAAACTGAAATAAACATGAGCTTCTGGAGCAGCGGATAGCAGAAGAGATGAAATCTGACAGAGATTTGGAAGGTTGTGCCCACCCGACCACTGGGCGCGGAGGGTGATAATTGCAATTAGGTGTTAACTGAGATTGTCTCGCTGTTCAGGCAGATAATCTGAAAGACAATAACGATCATTGCATTCTAATGAGAAAAGGAAAGTAATAAAAAATTGAAAAACAAAGACATTGGGGATAATACCCGTTCATATTCCTGGGTTTTCGCCCCCCCCCGCTTCGACACACAGCTCCCTAATGATATATGTATTGACTAGCAATCGGCTTTTGTTATTATTTGGCGGTATCACTACTGAGCTCTCTTTCTGTAAACACCATCTATCAGTAATATTCAGTGATTATGCGACTAATTATACACACGCACATATATATATATATATATATATAGGAAATATGTAAGATGCTTTGGATATTGCTGCCATATTTGGTTCAGTGCCTCTGCTGCATATTTAGCGATTCTTGATAAAAATTCAAAGTAGAATCAGCAATATTATTGGTCATGACCTGGCGTCTCGGCTTCAGTTATGTTCCTACCACTGTAGTTTCCTTCTGCCTTTTCTATAAATATTTTCATGGTAATTGTTTGGATGAACTCTTCACTATGGTACCTAGACTTTATGAATTCAAGTGCAGTACCAGATTGGTGGCAAGGTCTTCCAGTTGGATTGGATCATTGTAACCGTAAATTCGATTATAATTGCTTTTCTCGCACTTCTCACTTGTGGAAATCTCTTCCGACTATGTTTTACACTCAACTTTAATCTTCAAAAATTTTAATGCAATGTCAATAGTTATCTACTGTTGCCCTGATCACTCTTTTGTTCTCGCTCCTTAATAGTGTTTTTGTTTTCTAATTCTTCCACACCCAGTAACCCTCTGTGTCTCAGTAGCTTTTCTTCCTTGCTTGGTGTGATATTTTATATATATATATATACACACAGGCTGATTAAAAAATAACTCCCTATTTTGCCAACCAGCTGTCCTGACTTTAGACCCTGTAACTTTTTCTTTAGGGGTTTGTTAAAGGAGCAAATTCCTGGTTAAATCAGTTCACGCGATTCCTGGGCGGCTCGAGAAATTGCTAGTGAAATCTGGTGTCCATATTGAATTTTAAATAAAACCTCAGGCTAAATGCTTTCCTTCCAGATCCATTTCTTGTAAAAATTATAGTTAATAAATAAGTATTTTTTTAGCGTCAATGCCGGACCTTAAATTTGTACAAGATATTTGAGCTTTTTTAGCGGTGAAAAGCACAATGATTTAGAAATACTGTCAAAAGTCAAATCTTTGTAAAAACATTTTTTTTTCAATTCTGTTATTTCCACACAATTATTTTCTGAAATTTTTCCGCGTTACATGATGTTTTATTCGTTATAAGAACAAGTCCTCGGAGAATCATCAAAATCGAAAATTTTCGAGCAAAGGAAATGACTAATGAGGCGATTGACTAATTTTGGCTTTCTCTAAAACCTGTTAATGACGTAAGTGGCAATAATAATAATAATAATAAAAACTAATCGGTACTTTTCACGCATGGATTCTCAGTTATGACGACTCTGACCGTGAACAGCGATATTAATAGATTAATATAGTGATTGATTCATCATTGAATAGAAACATGAGAATGGTTTTCATGAATGGAGGTGGCTGAATGAATAGGAATGTTGCTGGTATGATTAAAAAAATAGAAGCTGATCAGTAACTAAAGGCAGCAGACGAGTGAATGGCGAAAGATTGTTGGTTCCTTGCAGATAATTCAAATAAAAAATATGAACGAAACTATCAATGGTGCGCACATATTGCGAATTTGTGAGCAGTTCATGTTTAAACTTTAGACATTTCTTAAGCGTTGCCGCTAAATTTCATCTGTTAAAAACGCAGAACTTTCAAGATATTACATGTACATTATAATTATGAAAATTAAATTTGTTCATTTATTTAAACTTAGATGTATAGTTAAAAGATTACAGATAAATATAATATTATATCTGTATTTTATATATTTAGAGATTCTTGATTAAATAGAAAAAAATCTTCAATGTTATTAGTCCTGACTTGGCACCACGGCCTTCACATTCCCACTCCCCTATCGTAGCTTCCCTCTGCCTTTTCTATAAATATTTACATGATATTTTTTCTGATGAACTTGATTTTATGGTACCTAGACTTTATGAATTTAGACGCAGTATTAAATTGGCGGCAAGGCCTCATCATTTTAGAATTGAAATAGCTAAAAGTAACTAAGTTCTATTCTAGCAGTTTGCTCTCTCGCTTGTGGAAATCACTTCCGGTTTCTTGCTTTCCAATCTAATTCGATCTTCAAAAATGTAAATCAATCATTATCTCCCGTTTTCTTAATTCCTGTACAATTATTGTTCTCTCATTAATAGTTTTTTTTTTTTCATATTTTCACACACTCAATAAACATTTACGTCTTAGTGGTTTTATTGCTTTGCTTGGGTGGAATGATTTTAAAAAATTAGAATACTGAAGTTGTTCTTTTTTTATATAACCTTATTCTTAATAATGTTCTGTGTTGCTATCGAGTACAACAATTACTGGTCTACTGTTCTGGGACGAAATACAAACTCTTTTATTGGTATGTGTGTGTGTGTATATATATATATATATATATATATACACACAAATGAAATAAGAACGAATCGAATCTAAATTCCGATGTTGGTAACATTAATTTAAAAGAGAGCTCAATACAATATTCTTTATTTTAGGATATTACATCAAAACCGGTGAATAACGCCACATAAATGTAATCATTGAAATATGATTGCATTTATGTAGCGCCATTCACATGTTTTCATGTAATATCTTAAAATAAAGTGTATATATATATATATATATATATATATATATATATATATATGTGTGTGTGTGTGTGTGTGTGTGTGTGTGTAATTTTCATTAAAAACAGAGAATGTTCTGTTTTTATTGATCCTTTATGGTTAAGGAAATTATTGTTTTTTAGTTCACTAAGGAATATTGTGTGTATAGAGAAGATTAAATGTGGTCTATTTATTGAATATTTATTATGGGGGCCTTTTTTTTTTATCTCTGTGGGCATTCAATTGTGTAAT
This sequence comes from Acanthosepion pharaonis, assembly GCA_903632075.3. Lineage (NCBI taxonomy): Eukaryota > Metazoa > Mollusca > Cephalopoda > Sepiida > Sepiidae > Acanthosepion > Acanthosepion pharaonis. The sequence goes on along the minus strand of CAHIKZ030005383.1, from coordinate 1,273,745 downwards.
TAAATAGGCGTAGTTTATGTTGGTTAGTTTAAGTTTTATATATATACATGAATGAATGAAGTTAGGGAGTAAGTGACAGAGCAGTAGAATGGAAGAGGAAGAGGTTTTGTGTCAGGGTCTTTTAGACAAAAATTGTCGGTTGATAACGTTAATAAACAAAAAATAGGAACAATAAAATAAAATGAGACTGAATGAATTGATAACCGTTACATAATATTAATCCTCATGCTAATAAACGACTTTCTCTCGAACATTCTGGATATAAAATGGCGACTCTAGGTCATCAGTGTTTGTCGGGCTCATTACAATATTTAACAAAATATACAATTCGTATAACTTAAATGCTAAATTGATTCATTTACTCTAAAATATATAATTTTCAAAGATCTCTATGAAGAAAATGAAGAAAAAAATCACACACATTTTGGTATTTTAATATTTGTAATAATTCTATAAAAATAAACAATTTAAAAAAGATTTTCCAGCCATGCAAGAAAAATAGTGACGTTAAAGCCAGATGTTTGTTTTTTAAAATAACGTGTGCATGTATAAATGTCTATGCGTTCGTGTGCTTATGTATCTCTCTGTGAATTTTATTGTACGTTTATGATCAATACTACTGACTGATATTATATTTCATCAACACTACCCCAGTCATTCACCTCACCCTAACACTCCAGTCGACGAAGTAAGGCTGCCACTTTCTTTCATTTTCAGTGAATTTAATGTCAAGCTAAATTTAATTTGCCCTTTCTCAAAAGATACATTCCGCTAAAAAAACTTATACTGTATGGAATAAATTATTTAAAATGGACATTTGAAAACTATATATATAACATTACTGCTTGATTCTAAGAGTGATGTCGAGAGCGTGGGTTTGGACCTGTAGAACTTGTTACTTGCCTAAAAATTCACTCACAAACAAGCTGTTCCTTCTTGAAGCACACAATCATTGTCTCTTAGAAGATAGTGATACAGCTATATATATATATATATATATATATTATATATATATGCCAAGTGCTAAACAAAAGGGTAGTGATCTGTATCTATCTTTAATATAAGTTTCGTTTGACAAGACTGACAAGGTAGTTTTGTTCAGATGTTTATGTTTTGTCTTATATATGTCAAATGTCTTCTGGACGTTATGAATGTAAAAATCGTCCAAAATGAATTACAAAAATTATCCAGAAAAGTGGCCAGATGTTCAGCCGTAAACGTTTGGAACTTACGAAATCTTTACATAATCTTTACATTCACTTATGTTTTACCATATCTATTAATTTATTTCGGCTTTTTTAAATAACTGTGTGAGAACTGTGATACTATCTATCACACATGTAACCAAATCGAGACAGACAGACAGATGTAACCAAATCGAGACAGACAGACAGATGTAACCAAATCGAGACAGACAGACAGATGTAACCAAATCGAGAAAGATAAAGTTTTTACATTTGGAATAGCAACTAAGGAAGTAAGAACAACAATTCGACTACGCATACATATAATTCATACTATATATAAGTAAGTGTCCAGACGTTTAATCCAGGATTATATATAGCGAACAATTCCTTGCAAGGAGAATGGCAAGGTATTGATTATTTCTTTCTGAACCTAACGACAAATGCATCTATTTAACTCATCGTTTCGGAACGGCAATCGCTTTTTCCCTGTTCGGTTCATTACTGCAAAAAAAAAAAAAAAAAAAAAAAAGCATTTGCAATATGACGACTGTGAAGTGTTAGACGCTCGCAATAAAAAAAATGGCCTTGTAGCAAGGGAATGATGGTAAAGAGTCAAATGTTGCTTAGAGCTAGATGGAAAAGAAGTTGTGGAGAGCTATAATCGCCCACTTCCGGAAATAACAAGGCAAAGAAAAGATAACGGCGATGACCAACATTTTTCTCCAACAACGCTTACCTCAACATCTGTCTATATTTCTGAGATGATGTATTGTAACTATTTGTACTATCTATATTGTTCAGGCTGTTGTCTTCATCTTTATTGCCATATTCACAACGTGGCCAGATACTGAACTCACAACTCATTGGATCAAGTCACTTTTGGATCATTCAATCAATGCTTTTTATTCACTAGGCCATGTGCCCCCAACTACAACGGCTGAAACGTCGTCAATATAGCAATAAAGATGAGAACAACAGTCCGAACAATGTCTTCAAGTAAACATGGCCCATTGGATAAAAGCGTTGGTTGAGTGAATCCAAAAGTGACTTGATCCAAACAAATGAGTTCAGTACCTGGCCACAACAATGGGAACACAAACGTGGAGATCTGAGTTACTAAAAGGAATTAACTGAAACTGAAATACCCAGAAAAGGCATGGCACGTGGAATTAGAACACTCTGCCACAGTGGACTAAGAGGATCCAATTCGAAATTCTAGCGTATATCACCGAAGAAGGCCGGAGCTTACAATGGCCGAAACATCGTGAATATGGCAATAAAAATGAGGAAAACAGTCCGAACAATGTAAATAGTCTCAACGCTTACCTTGTATAAACATCTAAATAAAGTCTTGAAAATCATGTGCATGGGTGGATTGTTGCTATGATTCGTGTCTTCCACATTCATTAAGCAAGCTACTGATTTCTAAATTTTTATTTTTGAAAGAAAAATGTGAAGGCAGATGAAAAGTGGATACTTTACAACAGTGTAAAAAGCAAAAGATCACAAGGCAAGCGAAATGAATCACTAATAAACGTACCAAATGCTAGACATTTCACAAACAATGTGATGCTATTTATATGGGAAGATTGGAAAGAAGTCCTCTGAGTTCCTTTCAGTAAACGAATATATTAACACCAAAACGCACCTAATTACACCGACCAAGGCTAAGAATCGAAGAAAAATGGCCAAATTTAGCAAAAACGACGTACATTTTATCAAGATAACTTTAGGCGGCGGATTTCTTTGATTCTTCAAAATGAATACATTTTTGTGGACGATTCCAAAAGTCAATTTTTCTCACATGACTTATTCCAGTATATTGAGAGAATTGTTTTATTTAATTATAAGTTATTATTGTTAATCTCTTATGTCTAATTTATAACTTAAACTTTGTAATATGTACGTAGGTCATGGAGAATCAGAGTTTATTTTGGTTTAATAGTTTCAGGCATCAGCTTTTGATACAATAACATATCGCTGGCTGATAAGGAGGACATCACACATATATATATATATATATCATTTCATCCCGTCCAAGGTAATGAAGCCATTAGAACGCAAGGGATTACCGAGTGTGAGAGAAAATGAGAAAAAAAATAATAGAGAACAGGAATTTAGAAGACAAAAGACAACGATTGACATTGCATTTAATTTTTTGAAGATCGAAAAATCCCACATTCGAGAAGTGCGATAAAAGAAACTGTTAGCATAGAAATTACGGTTATCTCTAGTCATTTAAACTGTAAAATGATGAGACCTAGATGCCAATCTAGTACTGCGCTTAAATTCATAAAGTCTAGGCATCATAGAGGAAAGTTCATTAGAAAAATTACCATGAAAGGATTTGTAGAAAAGGCACAGTGAAGATAAGTTACGGCGGTGAGAAAGGAACTGAAGCCGAGACACGAAATCAGAACCAATAACATTGCCGATTCTTCTTTGGATTTTATCAAGAATCTCTAAATATATAACAGGAACACCAGACCAGATGTGGCAGCAATATTCAAAGCAAGGATGAATGGTAGACTTATAAGTTTGTAAGATAGTGAATCAATTTTCTCAGTAACATATTCGTTAGAGTTTATTCACAATCATAGAATCCACTTTCCGTATACATGTTTACGTATAAATATGATAAAAATATAATTTTAAGGTATGCTATAGGGGCAAAAGTGCTCAATATCCGGGATAGAGTGTATGTAAATATAATAGTGGACACTGAGTTCAATTCCGATCGAAAACTGTTGCATACTTGAATGCAATCTTCAGGCCATGTGTGTTGTGATATAAGCCCCTACAGAGACGACGATCTCACTATCCTAAGGAATTGTAAAAGACAGAAAAGAGACAAAACCAGAAAAATAATCATAAAAATATTCAAAAATATGGGATTCGACACAAAAAGTTAAAAGAAGTAGACTTTCTAGACGTCAGAAAAAAGTTACGTGTCAGCCATATAGAAACCCCAACAATAAACCACTTTACATATCTTCAAACTCCGACGCCATCAATAATCCAGCAGATTCTGCAATCAATTCACTGCAGGTTATCTGGCAACTCTTCAACTGAACAAACAAGATTATAAAACAACCCTAAAACATTGTGAATTTTCGGCAACACCCACATGCAAACCACACAGTAAAAAAAAGGCCAACAGGAAAAGAAACATTGTTTAATCCACTGTATAATAAAAACGTAAAGACTAACGTAGGAAAGCTTTCATTAAACTCATTTTTCCCATCAAACACTTAACACAAGGTATTCAACAGAAACAACAAAAAATCAGCTAAAGTTGCAGTGAAAACATGATGCAAATAATAAAAAAAAATCACACAAAAAAATAAGGAACAAACCAACTGCACAAATGAAACCCACCTGTAACAAAAAGGTTCAAAACTCTAGAGATGCTGAATATGTCAGCTAAATGATATATTCAACATCTCTACTCCAGAGTTTCGAATCTTTTTGTAATCGTTCGATTCACTTGTCAGGAAGTATCAGTAAATGTCTGTTGATTTTTTCATATTCTTTATTTTTATATTAAGTTAAAAAAAATAAATGATGCGCTTGTTTATTGGTGTTAGGTTGATTTTCCTTCTTTTTCTGTTCGTCTACGGCTGCGTATTTGGAAGCTGTCGTTCTTAATATCTTCCTTTCATCATTTTCTTGTCTCTTTATACTCTTTAATTATTCATTTTCACCATTTTTCGGCTCTGATTGTCAAAAGATAATGTAACAATGTTATTTCCGGTGTCAGACAGGACTGTTATTTTTGTTGAATATTCTGTGGTTATATATATATATATATATATATATATATGTGTGTGTGTGTGTGTGTGTGTGTATGCACAGAGTCCGCCAAAATAATGTATACACACTTCGGGAGGAACTTGTCTTTCGTAGGTTTTTCAAATTGCGATAGCATTGTTTACTATAGTGCGATATTTTCTCAAGAGGTCACATTTGCCACATGGCGGCAGAATCAACAAGTCCTAAAGGATGTTGTGCATCGCAGAAAACCGACGACATTGGCGGCCCTTGGATAAGACATTGAAAATGCATATACAGCAATCCTACTAAACACTTTGGCCAACGCTGCCCAAGCAGTAGTTCGTTGTATTAACAAATGTCTGGAAGCTAATACCCACCATTTTAAGTGTCTCTTGTGATTATAGAGTTCAAAGATAACTTGTATTAATCTACTGATGCCTGAATAAATTTAGTATATATATATATATATATATATATATATGAGTATATAGATAGATAGATAGATAGATAGATAGATTAATATTAGTATGATGTTTATCTATCCTTCCCTCTCTCATATAAAATTAGATTTTAAACAATTTGCTATATTTATGTAGGAAGATTTTTCAATATTGGAGATTGTGCGTTTGCAAACATAGTGTTGGCATAGAAACCAACAATGCGTGATGACTGCCAGTTATACGCCTTAAGCAATCATAAATACCTTTTAAGGCGTGCACCTATCAGTCATCGTGCAATGTTGATTCGTAAGGCGATCTTGTTTATATATTTGTTCCGGCATCTGAAGATCGAATGTGTCGTGAAGCCGAGAAACCTGCCTGAAAACAAGTAAAAACCAATATTTTTAAAGGCTGTTTTAATAACACTGGTGTAATATAAATAAATATATAATATATATATATATATATATACTATAATTCAAAAGTTTCAAGCCACCCCCAGAATTAGCATGGAATGAACTTCACAGAAAAGTGGGGAAAAAATGAAAAAGATCTCTTAAAATCTTTGAAAAAAGAATAGGATCAATTATCAAACTGTCGAACTGAACCCTTTATTTCGCTCACTGGGGTAGACTGTTCTAGTTCCACGTGCCAGTAAGCGAAATAAAGGGTTCAGTTTGACATTCCAACCACCTGAAGAAGGCCGGAGCGTACAACGGCCGAAACGTTGTAATAAATATGACGACAAAGATGAGAACAATAGTCCGAACAATGTAAATAGTGTACTTGTCAGTCTCGTTTAACGAAACATGCATTAAAGAGAGTTTGCAGCCGAAATACATAGCGATATATATTTGATCATAATATTTTACAAGTCTGTATCTATTTCAATTTCTCTCCCATGTTCTTGTACTAGAGTTTGGAATACGGAGCTCTACATAGTGTGAAGACTTGGCGTGATAGTCTCTAAGACCATTGGCAGTAATTTGGTTTATCTATACTGGCTTCCCAATTCTGTGGCCCTATAAACTTTAGCAGTTTCTGTATTATTTCTATATTTTTTCTGATAAAATACCAAACAACGAAAACAATGATATCAAATGAAAATCTCTAAGAAAACAGAAACATTCAAAAAGCAATATATACATCATATTTATAGAAGCCTTAATATTTTCTATTTTTGGCTAAACAATTTGTATAAAAGAGCAGAACGTCAAGTCCTAATTAACTTGACTAAAATTTTCCTTTCATTTCTCATTCACGGTGTTTTTGATTTGGGAAAGATCCCAATATACCATAGATGAATAAATCTGAACATCGGACTCTCATATGAATTTGCCTAATTTGGACGAGACTATTCTTATGAATGAAGCAATGGTGATACCTTTATTTATTTTTTCCTTGTTTATTCTGAATGAGAGAGAGAGTAATGGCGAGCACTCACGAGTTAATAATAACCACTCTCTCTCTGTTTTTAAGCTTTTCTCGTTTTCTCTCTCTCAGTAAAGAACGTATTTGTACGCCCACGCAAATAACGGATTGAATTTTAATTCAGAACTGAAGCGTTTTCCTAAGAAATTGCAGTTTGTCATGAATGCTACAAAATAATAATAAAAAATATGAAAGAAACAAAACTGAATAGAAATTGCGTGTTTCGGGATTTTCCATTTGTCTAAAGAAAAAACAAACCTTATATCGCTATTTTTACCTATTACTAATTTTCTAACATCTCATGTTAATACCAATAAAAAATCCTAACTTTTCGGATATTTTGTTATTCGATTAAACCGTTCCAGGCCATTAGGCTAACAGAATTTATTTCCATTCAACAGCCAGCCATTAATTAAGTCTCGAGTCACCATGTTACTCGAGACCTAACTATATATATATATATATATATATATATATATATATATATAAGCAATAATACCTGGTGTTGCGTAGATCAAGGCCCTTCCATTTACTTGTTTCACTGCGCAGCTGCTTTTTTTTTTTTTTTTTTTTTTGTTGTTTTTTTAAAGATTTTCGCCTACTGCAAAGCACGGTAGGAGTGAAATTCTCCGAATTAAAACAGATCGATTTAGAAGTCATTTATTGCATATAAATCATATAATTTATAACGTGTTACATTTTAAAAATATATTGTCTACAGTGCTGACTTAATCTTACTCTAAAACTATGATCTAAATGCTAAGGTCGTTTCCACTTTAAGAGCAGAAAATAGTTGTATCTGATTAACTAAGCAATATCATTATAAAAGTCATTGATGAAATAATCGCTTATTTATAAAGATTGCCAAAAAGAAAAAAAGGTGGGGGACACACACACAATGCAATTGAATAACAAAAATTCTTATTTTTAAAGTTGAATATCCAAATTTATTTTCTCCATTAAACAAGAAACATTAAATTGGTCAAGATAGGACACATGCTAGCATATATATCCAATAAAACCACATTTAATTGATGTCACATGTTTCGAAAGGACACAAAGTTTCAGCTTTGTTTATTCGATTTATATATACAGGGCCGGTGCAAGATATTCGTGAAATACCCCCCCCCCCGCCCACCATATATGATACGCCACCCGAATCTATAATACGATTCCCACTCAACTACATCACAATTTTCGTAAGGTAATATTCATATAAAATACTAATTTTATTGTAACCTAATTATATACAATAATGTATCATATGCAATATAGGTGAACAATTCGACTAGAAAAATTGAAAATAAATACGATGTATCTAAATCCAAATTAAAGACCTGTCATAAAAGTAGGTAGCTTCACTTTTTCGATGAAGAAACAGTATAACATGATGAAAAAGTCACCAAACTTAATAAAAACAAAGTTTTATCGTCAAAATGTTTATGTTATTATTAAGAGGAAAAACCAAAGTATTTTTATTATTTTATTAAATTTTTTAATACCTTCTAGGACGTTCGAAACTTTGGTTAAGAACCTTTTTTTTTAACGCCAGCGTAATATTTACGATTATTGCTTTTGCACGTTTTTTCCGGTGAAAAACGCAAAAGACAAATACTTGTCGGATTTTAATGAAACTTTGAGAACTTATTTACAAATAAATGAAATTATTTTTGAAATTCTCTTTTTTTTAGAAAATCTAGATAATTTTTTTTTTCAGTTTAATTTGTAACGTATATAAATGTCTGTAGAAAAGGCAAATGTTGATATCACTGGCTGAGAGGCGAGACACCTCCACTTGTTCTGGTTATTTGCTTTTATGGTACGTAATGGTGTGGGTACCTTTTTAAGTGCGGTCATTTTTGGAGGGGTTAGGGTCAGCTGACCTTTTCTTAAGGGTTGGGGAAGATGGGACAGAAGCTGAAGAACGCTGAACTCTTATTGTCCCAGGTTCCTTCAATTGTCTCGAATGCTTTCATTTGGCTCACTTCATGTGAGTCAAACCCTTGAAAATTGGGACTGTTAGTGCTTTTGGCCTGGGAGGGGGGGCTTCATGGGGACTGACATCCCGCAGATTGGGGCTTCCCTCTAGCTCTACACACGACGAGCCATTTCTATGTGTCATTCGCCTTTTTCTGTGGCAGGTAATGTGGGTTCGATCACCGCAGGCAGACGCATTACAGGCACCGCGGAAAGGGTAGTTTTAGCGCGAGATGAATTTGTGTCAGACTTAGGCAGGATTCCAGAGGCCTTCTTCTCCGGGTAGGAAGTGGCGAGGTGACCAATCACGCCACACTTCCAACAAGCTGGTTTCCTCCATGTCAAGATGACGGGATAATGTTTCCCGCTTATCTCCAAGCAGTTGGGAATGGCGGTGCAGGCTTAGCAATCTAACATCAACTCGAACCCCCCACCCACACACCCATACTCACCAATTGACCATATTCAATAGGGTACGCCCTTAAGGGCTCTCCAAGTATATAGTCAGGAATCTCGTAGACTGCCACCTTGGCCCTACGTCATCTTCGCTATTATGTGCAGATGACATAATCCTTGGTGTTTAAATCATTGGACGTTGCATTCCATATAGTCCTCTGGCGTGGGCAACAGTATGTCTCACATGAAATACCCTGAACCTTTTATAATCTATTGATGTTTAACCCCCTAGGAAGTCAGTGATTTTATCACTGCTTTTTGTGCGCCGACAACTTTTTCTTAGCTTGTCGAGAACAAGGACTGGCACAGTTCTTTTCACAATACGTTCTTGTGTATCGAGGCCCACTAAAAGCCCGCCATCGGTAAATTGGATTGCTTCAATTCCTGTTCACTGTTTCTAATGCGATCACTAAGTTTTATGTTGTAGATGGTACGTAGGCAATGTGTTGATTGATGTGTTGCTGGTACAGAATCTAAAATTCTACACCATGAAATAGAGACATCAGTACTAGTGACTTGTACACATCAATTTTCGTCTTTAGCGAAACATCACGAATATTCCAAGGCATGTGGTAAAAATTACCGAAGGTATAAGTAGATTTTCCATTTATGCATTCAATTTCTTTGTCCATCTTATCGTTGGATTGTGTTTTGTATTAAATAGACAGTCCCCTCTGGGTGTTGACTTTAATGTCCACGTTTATACAGATATCAAAATAATTTTTTTTGTCTTTTTATGGCGTAAAGGTTTCGGGGATTTCGAATTAAATCTTGAAAATTGACCCTTTATTCGGTGCAGGAAAGACATCTTTAAATCTTTGACTAGACTGGTCTGATGACTATACCGCACGAAGAAGAATTTTATATTCCAACTCCATCGTGTGTGCTTTTAGGTCCACAAAGCAATGTTTAGAATAATGTTTTCATATAACAGTATATATTTCCGGCCTCCTTTTTCTTTTCTTACATTTTAGCGTTTAGTGTCTAAGAGACAGCTGTTAAACTGTGTAATAACAGTTTTAACAGGCTTCAGCAATTTATAATACAATAAGCTTTTCATGTCTTACAGAACATAAAAAAACAGTTTACTTGCAGATGCTGCGGACGGTCTTTGATTCATCCCTGATTTTCGACGCATCCAATTGTAATGAACTCAACTTTCATATCCAATTAACTTCTTCAATTCCTCCTATCTGCTGGGTTCATCCAGGATGTGGGTGAACATGGTTCTCTAGAACTTCCTTTCTTTTGTAACTCTTAGTAAGGTCTGTCTTTTCGTTATCTTTTTTCTCGTTCTGCCAGCCATTTACTCTTCCTTCAATATGCCCTCTAAGTGTCAGATTCTCCAGGCTCTCTTTCCTCATATCATGATTTCATGTTTTGCAAAAAGTGAAATGCCAGATGGAAGTCATTGTTCAATGCTTGCCTTTGGCAAGTCAATTGGGGCCCATTTTCTCTATACTATTGGAACTACTTACGACTGTTGAGTAATCAACACCAAATCTTTTTTCAAATAATTCATTCGTTCACTGAAACGTTCAAGAGTTTGTTTGGTTTCCGGCATATCAACACCTTATGGGTCATTTAATGTAATTTAAGTTTCTTCGGGGCATTAGTAATTTATTTTACAAAAAATGTATTGCTGGTAATCTTAAGTACTATGAAAATGTATTTCTGGTATTTTTGCGATAATATCTTTTATACTTTCATAGTGTTTTGTACCCCAGTTTAGGGGTTAACTATTTGCCCATAGCTGGGACCCTAACAGGTGCAACAGGAATTAAGTGGTGGTTTCATGCTCTTCAAAACCTTTGGATCAGAGGCCTTGCTGCCGGATGTAGTTTATCGTCATACCCAGGACGTCAAGAGTTTGTATATCATCACTTCAAAATCCTTACGGTTTACCATTGGATGGTTTGTTATCGGAGTCAAATTCACTTATCTTGAACTCTTCAAAATATTCACGACACATGTTGCTTCCAACCGAACCTTCATGGGTTCAAACATCTTAATCTTCTATTCCTGTCTTTCCAAACTTGAAAAGGAAAATGTAGTGTCGTATGTGTATCTTACCCGTCACCGTGTTTTTAAATGCTGATATTTTTTCTTTGATTTCTTTAAATGCTTTAATTGTGTGACCCAAAAGCAGACAGTTTTCGTTAAGAAAAAGAAAAGTCAATGGTAATCCATTCAATACTAGTGACTTTAAACGACTGAAGGCTATTTGAAACCCTGCGTTAGTCACTTTGGATTTCCGAAAATAGATAATCCCCTGGCGTCTGTGCGATAACTGAGCTACAACTGCACCACACGTTGTGCTTCACAATCAGGAGAATAGTGGGAGGAAGCAGGAGAAACAAGTTAAAAAACGTTTTGCTCTAATAAAACTAATATGACTAACTACAGAGTTAATTTGTATTTCAGATAAAAACAAATATTTTTTAATAAGATTCGAATCTGGATTGACCAGACCAAAGCATGAACCTGATATGTGTTTTCAAGTAACCTTCTGGCGATCTTTACAGTGTGAGTAGAAATGTCGTCTTGTTGAAAAATAACATCGGATTATTCGTCTTCACTAGACAAATTTTCAACTGTCGAAAGTAAACCTCGGTGTAATATTCCTGTTATTTGTTTTGATTGAAAAGAAATAATGAAAAATATGACACGAAGTTATCGATAAATTTGTGGAAAATAATATATCCCAAATGAAGGTTAAAACCTTTCCTATCGCCTGTCTAAATCACGATCATGGACGGCATTCACTAAAACTATCCAACGCGGCGACATAAACAAAAAGAATTGACCTTTTGAAAGAAGCCGGGCCACTATAATTTGGTGGATAAATAAAACTTATTTTTATTTTTCCTTTATGGTCACATCAGCAGTTGTGCCTAATCTGCGAACACCGTTACACTCAAGGAACGGGTTTATATGTCCATTAACTACATTCAAAGGGCTGTAGCGATATCTGGGGTGGGGTTACTAAAATTTTTTCAGATAGTTACTGTCTTCATGATTATCAGCTAAGCGAATTGGACCTTACAAGAAACATGTCAAACGACCCTGACAAAGCGGGTCATTGAGTGAAGCCAGAATTTAAGTTCGTGATAAATTATTTTTTTTTGACAAAGATGACAAGACAAAGAACGCTGTTCTATAAAAAAAACAAAAACGCTGGAAACAGAGAGCGGGAGAAAGTCAAAGAACTGACAGAGAGAGAGAGAGAGAGAGAGAGAGATCTTGTGCCACGACACGGAAAGGACGACACGCCCGTTAGACTGTTTGTGCCAACTCTCGCCTTCGTTTCATCTCTGCCTCGCTAGTCTATAGTAGAAGGTTACAACCAAATAAAACTTACTTACTGCTACAATTGGCTCATGGTTTTATTTTGTAAGTAACCATCTGACGAAAGTGTTATTTTAAGCCACAAGCATTTGATTTGACCTGAGAACGAACCTGTTTTCTGTCCTTAGATGCAACGATACAGAGCTATTAAAATAAGCTGAAAAGAGATGAAACCACTTTGTCTTAAAATTCTCATTAGTCACTTGCATTAAGATTGGTCACTTACAAAAAGAATATATCCAGACCGAGACAGCGAAAGACTTGAATGAGTCTAACCAGAGCAACACATTTTATAGGGGTGGGGTGGGGTGTTGTGGAGGGAATTTACCCAGAAGTTAACTTGAAAATAACCAGCTTTTACCCAGACAATTTGCAATTCGTTTGCTGGGGGTGCCTCTTGAACCCACCGCGGCGTAGGCCTAGGAATGTAGGTTACCTAAGGGTGGTGACTACGGGTAACCCGAACTACGTTCTCAGGGGCGTCAGTCACTGGTAGGCTTATCTATGGACGACAGGTCGTCACCAGCTGGAAAGAGTCGCATCTCGACAAATAGAAAAGTCTGGTAAAAACACAGCATCAACTGTTCTGGAATCTGTTCTGCGACTCTTGATAGCACCAGATTCTGCATCTGTAGGTACCTGATGGCATTCTGCATCTGTAGGTACCCGATGGCAAAGCGAGGTGAAGTTGAGCGTTGCCGTTTCTCCCACTGTTTTACTGGGTCTGAATCAGTGATTTAATAAAAGTGTTATGATTATATAATACATTCTGCAGGTGAAAATTATCCGATTAGCATTGGTTCTGATTATAGTTACATGGTGATGATGATGTTGTTATTTGCGTAGATGGAAGAGTATATTCAAAATTCGACGATAGTTTAACATTAACGCTTAAGATACAAATTTCAAGTATCTACCTTTAAGGGATAACTTATCCCCAAGACATTTGTGTTACTTTCTTCCACGGTGAAAGTATCATATAATGCTATTAGTATATAAAATAGAACACAGGGTGAAGAAAAGAAATAGTTTTAAAAAATGTATTGCATTTCGTGAACTTCGTGGAAATTCTTGAAAGGTTTATTCAAACGGCTCTAAATTCGTAAATAGATAAGTTACTCCCTTAAGCTAAATAATATTTGTTTATATATCAGATCATTGCAAAAGTTGGTTCCCAATTTCCATTTTTAAAATGAGCGCAGTTTAACACTGTCGTTTGTTTTGCTGTCGATTTCTGGTGTGTTCTAGATTGAAAGCTTGCATCGTTCAGTTGCGAGCCAAACTTTGTTGATTGATGAAATTTTGTTAAAAAATGAATGCTTTAAAGATGGAGGATGAGTGATTGCACTTTCGCCCTATTATGCTCTATGATTTTCAAAAAGAAACAAGCGTCGGAACTGCGAATAAAAACATTCACAGGGTTTATTTGGATCGTGATCCAGCTCTTCGGACGGGCAAACCATCTCAAACCACCACCTTTTCCCTTTATCTGCTCTATTCATTGATGTGTATGAGAGAGAGAGTTAAAATACTGCGAAAACAATATTAAAATGAATAATGTTAGTATTGTAAAGTTAGCTTGCCTCATTTACTATTTCATCCTTATAAGAAATTTAAGCTGCTCCATTGTGCCTCATCTGCCTTTCAAATAGAAAGCAGGCATTGCGTTGGGTTCTTGCTTAATTTTTGAATGTCGATAATATTTTGGTACATTTCGATTTGGGGGAAAACAGTTGCGTTTGTTTTTCATCCAAAACCAATAAATATTCCGAGAAGTGTATTTGGAGCCCACCTTTCGTTTGTTTAACGGGGGGGGCAGGGGGGGGGAGGTAATCTTTAGCGTCAACGAACAGTTGCTGCAAGAACGCAGGTTACTCCGGTCCAGAAAGAACGCAGGTTACTCCGGTCCAGAAAGAAAAACAACGCACGATAAACTTGACAACCATCAGACGAGAATTGAAAGCAATATCAAAGTAGTTGTTTCCACATCAAGGAAAAGTCTTCGGCTGGTGTGATTGTTCTATTCTTCGCTGTTATCACGAATTTTGCTTCGAAAATTGTACCAATTCTTTGTACAAAAAAGTATTTCTTCTTTTCTTCATTTCATGTAGTTTTCTTTTGAGGATCTTATTCAACATTATCATTTTTATTGTACAAAGGCAGATTTCATTTTCAATTTTTCATTGATGATTTACATCTTATTGACGATCATTTGACACACAATGCACTTAATTTGTGTAATTCGTTCATTTTTGTGTGATAACAATAAATTTATCGTCTGTTTTTAAACTCGGCTCGTGTCGTCTGTCTTTGTTGTGTGCCCAGATAAATGTTGCCTCAAATATATGTTTGAACTATTTTTTTTCGTACGTTTTTTTTACCAAATAAAAAATCCTATATCTTTAAGCTCACCTCATTAATCTTTTTTTCTGTTTTATCACTCTCTTATTACTGAATATATTAAATACATAAAGAGAGCTTGTGTAAGTGGATGGCAGAACATGCGCAGTGAGGGGGCAGTAAGGGAGAAAATATTGTTCAGCTCTACAAAGGAGAAGACATTGTAGAGAGCCATGATCGCTCACGTACTTATAGGACATGGCGCATAAAAAAATGTATTTTTTGCCCTCGTACAAGTTTTCCAAACAAATTTTGTAGAGTTTTAAATAGACACTGAATATTAATAGGGATTAGAAAGATTGTATAGCACCAAAATATTTGATAATATTAACAATATGAAGTTTGAGGTAAGCAACAAACCTGTCTTGAGCTAGGTTCAAACTTTTGAATAACAAGCAGAGGACACCTGGAGATTAAGTCCATTCATTGAGAGTGTTTCTCTTTTTACGCTTCCGACATCATGAAATCAATTTAACAAGGAGTTCGTGACTAAAAACATGTAGCTGACCAAATATAAAGCAATTACAACGTATTTTATTGTTCTTGTTGTTTCTATCATGGGTTTTTGTTAATGCATTCGTTCAAGGGAGGTAATTAATAGAAACTGATTATCTTAATGTACTAAATAGCTTGATTCTAATAATGACGATTTTGTTAATGAAATAATTAGAATTCTCTCGATATCGTGAGAAAATTATCCACATTCATTGCCTTTTTTATACAAGAAACGTGACTTTATAGGCTTCAGTTTGACGCCATCTTTTTAGATTTTTTTAGTCATTGATTGTCGATACACGAATCGAAGACGATATATACAGTAAAGAAAGAGAGTGACATTTATTAGTAGAGGTACTTTGATTTGTAAAAGCACTATGACCATTTTATATAGAAACTCCAAACTACACGAACAGACACATATTCACGTGTGAATAGGTAATGTATTTTTAAAAAATTATTTGAAAACGTAATGAAAAAAAAGAAAAGATTCCGAAATTTTAAAAACTTCGGAATTAGATGTCAGTTCTAATAATAGGGTGCGGGGTACAAATCAACAGCCCCCCCCCACCGAGCTGAGCTTTGGGACAAATCAGGACCAAGACAACTGAATATCAGAAAAACAAAATACAAGTTATTTATTAAGGATTAAAACCTTCATTAGTGAATATTTTTACTTTATTAAAAAATAAATTCCTTTACAATTTACTTTATTAAAAATAATTAATAAAATATTCATTAATTAAGGTTTTGATCTTTAATAATTACTTTTTTTTTTATAACCGAATAAAAGTTGTGCTTTTCTGGTCCTGAGTTGTCCTGGTGCTCAGTTGGCGATGTTGAGTTGTCCCTTGCCGTTAATAATAAACTAAAATTGTCCCGGGAGCCATACCCGATGTAGCAGAATTTTCCATTCCAGCAAGAGAAGTAGGGTCAAGGTGATGCCCTGCTGTCTGCAGTAATAAGCCAGATGAACCGGAAAATTTCTGGACGCGTTGGCACTGAGATTCATTTCTTTCAGAGAAAATTAATTTCTAATAAATAAATAAAAATGATCAACTTTACCTGTTTATTTCTTTGTTGCCTTTCAGATTTACGAGCATAGAAAACGATATAAGATTTTATACTTAGAATCACCCTATTCTGTTATTTTGTACCTAGAATCACCCTATTCTGTTAATTTGTATCTAGAATCACCCTATTCTGTTAGTAAAAGATAAACTGAGTACCAAACTTGTGCGTTTTATCGACAATAAGATTTAGATAAAAATAGTAAAAATTGTCATTCAATCATCAATATTTCTCTCCAACAAGAAGCTAAGCAGAAGAATGCTGGAGTAGTAATAAAGTCAGTGAGTAATGATAGATCTTCATCCGTCCAATGACTGGTTGTTACGCAGTTAAGCACGTAACCAGTTCCCTACCCCATACCTGAACTGAAAGCTGAAGAGGTATTCATTCATGTCTAGCATGTCCTGAGCAAGTAGACATGACGGAACTTATCTCCCTTCAAGTCAAACCATAGCCTCTGTTGATTCCTTCAGGGAAATCTTCCACCCCGGCCATTGCCTTTAACTAGGAAACCCCTTCACCTAGCGACGCCGTGTTATCACCACACTGGCTGCATCCATAGCCCTGGAGCACAGTTTACCGCATTGTGCCAGACGGCCGTTAACCCAACAAGAATATTCGTCGGTCCTTTGATTTTGTTCATCCTCCTGGGTATCAAGGCACACTCTGATCATTAGAAAAAAAAAACCTGGTGAAGGAACAGGTTTTAATTGCCGATGACCTTATCGTGTAATACTGAGTTACATCATACACTAGTAGAATAATTTGACATGACTGGATACCGGTTTCAAATACAACTAGCTTTAAAAATACGATTTCCCGACTGACAGAATTTATTGCGTCACGATATCTGTAATGATTTGATCAAATGATTGTTTTGAGTTATTTGTTTAATAAATCCTACCAATGATATCACAGGCCTCGTAAATTTATAATCAGCATTTAGTCAACGGAGAGAGTTGGTTAGCGTGGTTTGTCTGCGTGACTAATACTGTGTTTGGTCATTATAACCCTTAATAAACCTAAACTAAATTTAGTAAATATATACTTACAAATGAATTCTTTACTACCAAAGTGGACACACGTAAAAATAGACATTACAAGCCTTGATGAAAATGGAGTATATTGTTAATAATATGTTTTTGATATTTTTATTGTTAATTGAGAACCAATTAATTAAAAATGTGTGATAATTAACAACCACGTTAATAGTTCTCTAATGCTTCTCGCCAAAAGAAATGAAGAACAAAAAAATGGTGAGTTAATGAGAGTTCACAGAAGGATCAAAACCGAACCTTGGTTTTCGATTTATTAACCGTTTACTTTAAAGAATCAAAAGAAAAGAAAAAAAACTTGATATCAGGTTTTCATGAAGATGATTTTCATTTTGAAATCCAAGACTGAAGATTATGGATTTTGAATTGTGAATAGTTGTTGACATCAGTTTATCTCTTGGTCAAAATTCAGTCCTTTGATGTTGAAACTGGAAATGACCTCCTCCAGGGACGCAGGCGTGGGCGATGGTATATGGAGGGCGAACACTACCCAGATTACATTCCCCCCTCCCCTCACACTACACCACATTCTCGACTGTACCGACAAGATCCATAGGATTACAGGGCCTTATATTTAGGCACAGCTTGGCTACAGGAGTTGCCGGAAAGTTTTCAGTGCTGACAGCCACCCGCATTCGGGGCTACACTTCGGGTATTTTGTCTGGATTTGAAAACTTTTCTGCGTTCTTAGATATGACCGTAAGTTAAGATCAACGTTTTCTAGATGAACTGCACTTCTGGGATGTCGAACTTCATCTACCAGAAACTTATATATATATATATATATATATATATATATATATATATATATATATATATATAATAAGAATATATAAACACAAAAATGTCTTAAAATAATTGTCGGACTTTGTCCATTTCATAAAGTGTGATGGCATTTGTTTACATTTGGATACGCTTTGTGCAGATATGAATGTACGTGAGAAATTCATGGAAGATGGAAGTTTAAATGCAGTAAAATCGACCTTGCTAATCGAACGATCCTGCCTGGCTCGATCGGTTAAGGCACGTCAGGCTATGTGGCGGCTCCGTATAGGATACAGGTTCGATTCTTGTCAGAGGACGAATATTTTCTATGAAAATTTCTCGGACATTCAGGCCGGTAAATGTTATTAATACTGTTTATTATAAAACGGAGCATTTACTTAAATATTTGTATCTATAAAAAGAATGTATGTATGTGTGTGTATATATATATATATATATATGAAAAAGATGGAATACAAAAAGTTTAAGATATTTATCAAAGAATGACTTCACAATGTTTACTCGTCAGAATTCTCTGATGCATAATGTATTATTGTCTATTGAGTACTTTGTTAACAAAATTTTGTTCACCTTAAAATTCGTTAAATTATATAATTTTACATGTATCAATTGGGATTATTATTATTTGTAAAAGTTAATCGATAGCAATGACCAATGTCGCCATATACGGAAAATAATAAGATATAAATAGTAAGATGCCATAAAATATAAACGCGGCTTCCAACCACATTCCAACCCCAGTGCCTGAAAGCAGATAAAACAGGAGCTAAAAGACTGTCGGTTTATTCTAGTATCAAAGAAATTGTAGAAAATGCAAACAAACAATATCAAATGGCATTATATTATTTACATTATTCGGACTATTGTCCTCATCTTTATCGCCATATTTATTACAACGTTTCGGCCTTTGTACGCTCCGGCCTTTGTCAGGTGGTTGGAATGTCGAACTGAACCCTTTATTTTGCTCATTGGGGTAGACTGTTCTAGTTCCACGTGCCATGTTTGATGGATGTCAGTTATCAGTTATCTCCTGTTAATTTCCCTCTGAAAGTTCTTCACTGCCTTAACCGAGTACTGAACTCACACTCTGTGGGTCCTGTCACTGGATCTAACTAACGCCTTTATCCACTGTGACATGTGGAGGAGCGTACAACGGCCGAAACGTTGTAATAAATATGGCGACAAAGATGAGGACAATAGTCCGAATAATGTAAATAATGTACATAATACCTCATCTCAGAAATATAGACAGATACTGAAACGGCATTAAAGGTATTTCATTGTCGGCACTCGCTCGTATCCAGAAATCGGGATCGTCGTCATCTTTTTATCCACTTCCCGCCCCGGTGGCGGAGATGGCTGTGAATTGAAGAGAAATAGTGACGTGGCCATTCGCGTGAATTATATTTTGGTGGACAACTCTGCGCGACGGAGAAGCCGACGCATTTGGCCAGAAGTGCCTCCCTCACAGCTCAAACGGGATTGAGATAGGCGAAAGCTGGTTGTATCTGGTCGTCAGATGCTTGGTCTGTCAAGGCCCGCCTTGATTCCGTTGCGATCGTGCAGATCTTTGCTTATGCCGCCATCGGGATCTTCTTTTTCGCGTTCAATTTGGTCCATCCTCTTCGACCTTAACTCCGTGAGTGGACCTACAAATATTGGAACTCCATATGGCTTCGCTCTTGATATCACTGGAACAAGTAAACTGTACCATAACAAGGACGACCATACATACATACATATATATATATATATATATAACTCTGGATGTCGGAGTGAACAGTTCGTTATCAAATGTTCCACTTTGATTTATTATTTAAAAATATAATAAAAGTATAAAATTATCAAAATTAAATACATGCACACACACACGTGTGTGTGTGTGTGTGTGTGTGTCCAGGCCTCACTCTCCTGCCTCAATAGAGTTCAAAAGTGTCTTCGAGTCCTTGTAGGTGACCTATTACCTTCCACACGTCAACCTCTCTCACATGCGAGATGTGGCGAGCCTCCCACTGTTGTATCGCTACTTCCATGAAACGTTCTAGGGCGAACTATATATCCTTGGTTCCGCCAGGCCACTTATATAGTAGAAAACCACCCACTTTCCCCTCCATATTCCATCGACGAGAAGTAAGTTCCACTCGAACAGCTTCCTCCTGTAAATCACTGCCCTGTGGAACAGACACCCAAGAGGATGTTTCCCCGATCACTACAATCTTAACCTTTTCAAGGCTAGAGTTAACCGTCATCTTCCTCTCCTACCCGTATAAACAACCCCCATTAACAGAACCTTCTACCTTGAATGCCACCCCCCGGGGGTTGTACAGGGTGAGCTTTACTTTAAAAAAAATAAAAATTAAAAATAGAAACAGGAATGTTCAGACACCACCACACCCCAAATCAGAAGTCCTAAGGTTGTAATTTCAATGGTCATGAATGAATTTCGAAAATCCAACAGAAAATAACGGGGTGTAAATTCTTCTTTATGTAACGTGTCCCCTCAGTACGTAGGCGATCATGGTTGTGAGCATGTCCCTTGTAATTCTTAATAAACTCTCCGTTATTTCTTCTAAGCCATCTTCTGCCATCCATTTACTCAAACTAAGGAATCCTCTATCCCTCTTGCACCTTCTCTGTCGCGTGAGTATCAGATTTTCCAAGCTCTCTTTCCTCGTTATAGGCCCTAGAAGCCTCAACTGTCTCTTCCTGATGTTAAGTATTAGTTTCCTTTTTGTTTCCATTTTCTCCAAAACTTCGTCGTTGCTAACATGTTCGGTCCACGGCATCTTTCTTGTGTTGCTTCAAGTCTCCTCTTCATTTTGAGGAGATCATCCAACACTCACTGCCATCAAAAATTTATATCACAACGCATAACTCCCTTCATTACCTTCGAATTGTCCATCACACTGCCTGGGTCTAGATTAGTAAGGAAGCGTAAAGAATTACCAGAATTCAAGACCTGGTAAAGTCAACCCGTTCTTGGTTCTGATTTTCTTTTTCAACAGACAGAACAGAGAGCACGGATTCTTTTCCGGGGTAATATTTGGTTCCATCACCCCCGCTTCATCGCCATACGAAACCTATTACTGGATATAGTCGTGTCACGCGTGATGTTTTTTGTTTAAATACAGCTGTATTTTTTGACTGGAGTTAATGGATATATAGTTTAATCAACGTGAATATATACGGTAAATATAAACCAAAATTTAAACACTCCCTTTCTGCAACTGTAGACGTGGAAACTAATGTCCTGTGGCAAGCAAATGCTTGACAGACAATGTTATCTATCAAGTCGCTGTTAATGTGATATATACAGGGGCAACTAAACGGCCCTGAAAAATAGAGATACTACAAACATAGAACATTCTATGTTAACATCGATGTTACGTGAATCGTAAATTACTGCCGAAGTTTGTATTGAACTACAAAGATAGAGGTAATAAATCACTTATTTTTAGAAAAAAAAAATAAAGCAAGTGAGCATCATTCTTTGATCAAGAACGCCCCCTCAGTAGAAATTCTGTGCTGATAAGTATGTGTTGGCGGGGAAGTAAACACTTGCTGTGTTTGTCAGCTCACAACTAAAAGGATTGTGTGAATAGTTTCTATTCTAAGAATCGACTGACTTTTACTGCATGGGGAGAAGAAGGTGGGGGTTCAGAGTCGGTGGATGCACGTTAATTGGCCGCTGCAGAGTTTATTCTAATCTTGGCACCAGATGATCAAGTTATCGTGAAATTGAAAATTTTACTAAGAAGATAAGAAGATTACTAAGGTCGGAATTTTAAACTTTTTTACGGCGATTATAAGTGTGGCAGACACATCCCACTCTCTCTCTCACTCACATATACATATATATAAGATTTACTAAGCGTAGTTTAAATATGGCACAAATAGGGAGACCCCAGTGAAGATAAAACTCACTACTAAGTCGTAACTGATCTAGAGAGACAAGCTTGCTAACCATTACATCACGTGAAAGTGTTCAACTTATATATATATAAGAATTTCACCCCAAGCAAAGCGGGAGTGCTACTAGTACGCAAGGGGGGTTATAGATAAAAAAAAATTGTTATAGGGAAAGGATTGAGAAAAGAAGAACGTCGATGAAGGCATCAGAAGATGACGATTGACGTTACATTTACATTTTTGAAGATTGTAAATATCGGCTAAGCAAGTAAGAGGAGGGGAGCTCCACTGCAGGGAAGTGCGAGAAAAGCAGCTGTTGTAGTAAAAGTAGATTATTTTACACGTCAGTAAACCGCAGAGAATCCAGCAACCCAAGAATAACATCTGCACAGAAATTCAAGAGTTGCAGCCTGTTTTATTAAACATGGTTTATAGAGGAAGCTTTAGAACGGATGCGTCTGTGTGAAAATGGAAGACAATGACGTCATAAATCGTATTATCAAGCAAGTACCATTAGTGCGAGTGTTATTCGAAGGCATCTGACACCAGTATTGTTCAACGGCTTTACTATAGTTGTATCTGCGATTACAAAGTCTCTACTACAATGAGCATTACGAAAGTGACAACGAGTATTCATTGACATCACAAAACCCAGTTATTCCCATTTAGTCTCCTGTTTTGGTTTTTTAATACAGGTTCTTAGCATATCGTCTTTGAATATTTTTTTCGGGTAGCATATTTTGAAATAACTTTTTAGTACTCTGTATTGTCCATCAAAATTTCCAATCGCCCACCCAACAAATGAAATCGCCCACCGATGAGCGATATCGCCCTGATCTACAGTTATTAATTAAGCTCAAGTACAGAGAAGCGAAACGAACATCTCTTATATGTGCCGCGTTCCTTAGGGACGTTGATGATCATGGCTCTCCACAATTTCCTGTCTTTGTAGCTCTTAATACAGTCTTTT
Organism: Acanthosepion pharaonis; assembly: GCA_903632075.3. NCBI lineage: Eukaryota > Metazoa > Mollusca > Cephalopoda > Sepiida > Sepiidae > Acanthosepion > Acanthosepion pharaonis. Next base: position 1,250,446 of record CAHIKZ030005383.1, on the reverse strand, counting down.
TTGTTATCTCTTCTAAACATTGTTCTACCATCCATTTACTCACGCTTTCTAAGTAGATTATGCTGTTTTCTTTTGTCCCTCTTGTCAATTAGTATACTAATATACTTGTATCAGTAAGTCATTATTATCTCAAAAAATTCTTACAATCTAAAAATATGTTCTGGCTTTAAATAACCAGCGAATGATTGAGAAGCAGTAAAAAGAAATTCAATTGTACATATGCGCGCGTACATAGACATGAAATTAATGCTTATAAAAGACAAACACAGATATTTTGTCATATATATAAGTGTGTATTTGGATAGCAATCCTTCTTATATACAGGTTTCATTGAAGACAACCGACAAGGTACTGCAATTTTACTTTTTATTATATTTTCTTGCATTCGTACAAGTGATTTCTTTTTTTGGCCAACGGTAGAGTTATGAATAGCGACTCGGACTGAGAAATTAGAGAGCCGAGTTCGGATTCCAGTCAAGTTCATTGTATTCACTTATTCTCTCTTAGGAAAGGTATGGATCCATCTCTCCTTCTTAGCCATAAGTAAATAGTAGAACAGACAGGATCCTATATCCTTGGGTGGAAACTAATCTACGAGAAGAAAAACTAAATTCAAACCACTTGCTGTATTGCAGGTCCTTCCCGTTTAGACAAAGGCTAAATGAAGGTAACTTCAAAAACAAATCCACCTCACATATCGTCTCGAAGAAAGGAATTGCACCCCCCCCCACACACACACACATCTACTTCGAGCCGCAACAGAAAATAATCGACTCCTGAGGCTTAGTAAATTGTTCGAACAAACAAGACTGGGACACTGCACGGTGCATTTTTTTGTAATCATTTCACCCCAAGCAAGGTGAAAATGCCCCTAGTACGCAGGTGGTTACAGAGAGTAAAAATGGGAGAAAAACTGGGTAATGGAGTGGGAATGAACGGGATTCAAGAAGATAGAAGATTTGAAGATTGTAGTTATCAGGAAAGCAAGAGTTCCACAGGCAGGAAGTGCAAGAAAAGAAACTGTTGGAGTAGAAGTGGCGGTTGCATTTTAACTATTTCAACAGTAAACGGATGGGACCTAAATGCCAATCTAGTAGCATGCTTAAATTCACGTAGTCGGGGAACCAGGGGAAAAAAGCTCATCTGAGAAGTTAGCAGGAAAATGTTTGTAGAAAAAACAGAGGGAAGCCATATCACATCAGTGAGAAAGTGATTGAAGTCGAGATGCCAGGTCAGGATCAATTACATTGTAGATACTTCTTTGGATTTTGTCAAGAACCCCTAGATTAATAACAGGAGCAGCAGACCAGATATGGCAAAAGTATTCAATGCAAGGACGAATAATAGATTTGTAAATGTGCAAAATGGATTCTGATAAGAAAAACCTTCTGCCACGACACAGCAGCCATTGATTCAATGTAGTCGTTCCACTTCAGGTCAGAGGCCAAGAAGGTGCAGTGTATTGTTCTCCAGGGATCAAGCATCAGCCATGCTGATGGCGGGCAGGGAAGATTCTCTCTGGTGTTTAAATGAAAGCAGTTTCGTTTTCGAGGCATTAAAATTTACAAGCCATTTCCTTCCCCCATTTAACCACTGATTACAGGTTCTTTTCAACAGCAGGCATGGAGGTAAAAAAAGAGATCTAGAAAAGAAGCGTGTCCATCAGGGTTTCTGGGGAAACGCGTGGGGAAGTCCACAATTTGCGTGAGAGATTGAGTGATAGAGAAGTTATGGGTTTGGATACCAGCGAGGTCAGTGACAGAATGTTTAAGCTACTTGGCATGGTGTGAAGTAAAGTCACCGAACACAAATATATTTTCAGACAGGTGTAAGATGATGGCACGCAACAGTCATTAGAGGAAAGGGAATGGTAGAGAAAGAAGAGATAGTTGAGTTTAGTAGAGGGAGACGGAGACACATGTAAGAATGGTCTGGAGATTCAAGAGAGAGAGAGAGAGAGAGAGAGTTCCCAAGCCAGTGGTTTTAGGACATAAACCTCCAGGACATGCATGTGAACATTAGAGTCCTTCCTAATAAAAGGTAGATAGCCAGGAATCGAGAAATCAGAGAAAGGGATTGAAGAATTAAGATTAGTTACGCAGAGAACCTGATGTCCGCAGATTTTTCAAAGAGGAACGATTCCACACTGCAGAAGTTGGTATGAATACAATGAATGTTGGAGAAAGAAAGGTTAGGGTTAGGCGTTTTTTTGTTACGCTGGTTTATTTTTATATCGTTGTTTATATGTTGTTTATGTTGTTTATAGTCATGATGTTTTATTTTATGTTGTTTATAGTCATGATGTTTTATTTTGGTAAGGGAAGGTCTAGAGTAGTAGTAGTAGCAGTCGGTTGTCTAATATAACATGTGCGGGAAGGGAACTGGTGCAGACTGTAACATAGTCCATATTTGTCCTGGGTTGGATCTTCCCGTTTTCAAACAGTTCGTCCATGGGTGTATCACGTACATGTAAGAAGTGTCCAAATGATGTGGATCCGATTGCTTTCGGCTAAACTATTAGACATTTTTTTTGTTTGTTTGATTATAAATTTTTTTTTTTTATCTAACAATAGGATTTTATTTCCGAACACAGACTGAACGTTGTGGCCGTGTTCATATTTAATTTCCTTTTTATTGTTAACGCCTACATTATTTTTAACCGTTTTCTATATTTAGAGTATATATATATATATATATATATATATATATATATATATAGCTTCTGTTATCAATTATAGGCATTTAAGAATATTTGTGGAGATTAACCTGAACAAAAACTACGAAATCTCCGCGTCTCGTAAATACGAGTTTGTTGTTGCTTTGAAATTTTTCATCTAACAAAAACAAACTATCATTATTGTTTCGTCCGTGTATTGATTGATATAGTGAAAAGTAATTGTCATCTTTGATAATGGCTTAATGGCTTATGTAAGCCGAAAGCTTAGATTGCATTTAAACATGTATCAATATGGTGATTTCCTTTCGTCTTTCAATGATAATGTTATTAAGCTTATCAGACAATATGAAAGGAACTTACTTAAAATAAATAGACAAAACTTGTCTATATTATTTAATGAAACATGCATCAATGAAAAATTGCTGCCTAAATATACACAATATATATATATATGTGTGTGTGTGTGTGTGTGTGTGTGTGTGTGTGTGTGTGTTTACGCGCGAGTAAAGTTGAATGAGAATTCGACGGAATGAGAAGAGCAAATTACCTTGGCATGTTTCGCTGATAATCCGACTTCATCAGAAAAGGAATTTTATTTACAAGAATGAAACCTGCTTTAACGAGACGAAACGTGGTTCATGTTAAGCGTCTGATTCCCATTAATTGTATCATCATAGAAATTTTAATTAATTTCAGATTAATTATTAGATAATGACATTCCATAACAAAACAGTTCAAGTAAAAATCATGAGTTCCATTCGTTACTGGGAAATTAAATTCTTTTTCTGATGAAAAAGTAAATTTCTCCAAACTTTCTGATATATTCCACAATTTACGAACGTGCAGATATACACACCCACAAATGTACATGCAGGTATACAAAGCCGGATTGACACTGATGTTATGGTTACGTGGTTATCGTAGATTTTACCAATAAACAAACAAAAAAAACAGTTTCTGGTGTTGGAAACTAAATTATCGATAGACACCTGTTTGCGATTGATAGATAAATATTAACAGTTTGGTGGTTTCAAACTGAGTACTACACTTTTTTTACTACGATAACCTGGAAAGGTAAGACGTGTTGTTTCCTTGCATATTCACTTCACTTATAGATACAATAAAAGAGAGAAACAGTGAGAACCCTAGATACACATACATGTAGAATATTGGTGGGGTAGAAATAAGGTAGCCTGCCTTTACAAGAGGACACAATGAGGCAGCCATGTTAGAAGGTAAGTCATTTGACTTCTACAATACACACACCTTATATATGTGTGTGTGTGTGTGTATGTATGTGTGCTGGGGTAAAAATAACAGTGCTCGATATTATATATATATATATATACCGCTTGTTTCATGCTCAATAACTTTTAAAAATGGTTGCTTCTTTATTTTCGACGTTCCCGGGATCTATCTTACTTTTCACGTTTTTCAAAAGGAATAAGCCAGCTTCCCAGTAGTTCGGGTCGCCCTCCTTTTGTTTATTAAAGCATTACTGCAAATACAAATTCACATAATGTTTTTCTACTTTGTGCAATTCATTTTCATCAAAAAACATGCGATGATGTTTAAACAAACATCGATCAAGACGAAAACATTTGCTATACATTGCAAAACTAATGCAACATTAAAAAAATTACTTACATCAAAAATATAATGGTGGACATGGATTTCTTAATATTTATAATAATTATCATTTTTAATAAAGTATGTATTTAACAATAGAAAGAGGTATTTTGCTTTTGCCTTGTGGCTATCAAACATCTTCAATTTATCTTAAGCATTTCTCACATAAAACAGGTTTCACCTTCCATGGGCGGGAACAGTGATGTTATTCGTTATGTTATCTAGATATATCATTACCTATTTTAATTTCAAGATTAAAGCTACAGCCATATAGCATGCAGTAAAGAACTGACTTTAATGGCGTCAAGAGATTGCTATGCACTGCACTAGAGTAAGCAAGTCTTAAAAGAGGTGAACAAGCCTTTCATTGATTTCAAATATAGATCGGGTAAATCCGATGCAAGTTGCAAACGTATAATTTATTGTAATTTATAACTTAAAACGAAAATTTTATTAATTAGTTTACTTGAATAAAGAAAAATTTGAAGAACAAAGAAATTCCTTAAAACTAGTTTTATTTGTTTGTCGACAACGTGGTTGGGGAAATTATTGTTGATGCCTGTTTGTTTTAATGTGTACGAAGAAGAAATTCTTTTTCACAGTTAAAAATTTTTTAACAACTATTTTATATTTGAGAGGTAAGGACATTTACTTTTGTAATTAGGAGAAGAGCTTTTGCTTGTAGATTGTTATACAATAAAGTAGTAAAATTGTGATAATTAGCATTTGCGAAGACGTCAAGAAAAGAGATTCTTTGTTAATGTTAAGCCAATAAATGTGGAGCAGAATTTTCCATGAAGATTGCTTTAAGGACCTTAGCCGTCTAAGTTTTCATTAGTATGAAGATATCGATGGATTGAACATGTAGCATGACGAAATTATTAAAGATTTTTGTTTCTATGTGATTCATGTAGAAAAGTAGGGCCGAGAGGTGAAGCCATATCCATGCCATCAATTTGTACGTAATGATCATAAAAAGACACTGTGCAGGATAGATGTTCATGTAAAATTGTTAGTGCAATTTTAATAGATGAGATTGAAGAATGTTTATATACACTTTTTATTGATATATCAGTTATAGTTTTATTAGCGGAAGCATTGGTAAATAGACTTCCAACGACAAATGTTATTGGTTCTGGT